>PVKA01009136.1:0-53623 GCA_004027165.1 Ctenomys sociabilis
TATATATATATAGAGAGAGAGAGAGAGAGAGAGAGAGAGAGAGAGAGAGAGCGAAAGAGAGAGAGAGAGAGACGGAGACAGAGAGAGAGTGTCGCTTTAACATTTAGGACTCATAGTGATCTTCCTGTCTCAGCCTCCCCAGTGCTAGGATTACAAGTGTGCACCAACACACCTGGTTTCAGGGTCTGCAATGCGTGTGGTACCAGGGACCAAACCTGGGTCCTTGTGCTTGCTAGGCAGGTGCTTATGCTGCTGAGCTATCTCCCCAGCCCCATCAGCAGCTTCTGTAACACCTCTCCTCAGTCCTTAATTTCATGCAAGTACTCACACAGAGCATGCAACTTGCTGTGAGATCTAACTTACAGGCACGTAATATATCTATTTTAAGAAAACACAGAATCTGAGTCTAGAAGGGAGATACGGCCCCATATGAAGAAGACTCCACTCAGCACGCAACCTTCTTGCCCATTGGCTCTTTGTAACACCTCGCTGCCCCGGTAAAAGCCCAGTGTGGCCCGGGACGTCCTGGATGGAGCTGTGCAGATGTCACTCTTCACCTCACTCACCCTCCTCAGCGCAGCCCTTGAGCAAACCCTATTCCTTCCACCAACTCCTGGCTCCCGACTATGGACCTCTGAGACCTTGTGCCTCTGGCATCTCCACACTGCTCAGATCGCCTGGACCTGTGACTTAAAGCCTTGTTTATGTCCTCCAAGGAAACAAGCACACTGTTACCACACCACACAGCGACCATGCTCTGCGTGACAATTAATTAATTTGCAGCTTTGTTTTCTGGGAATTCCCCCAGGACCAAGTTTTTTTTCAGCTTAAAAACTACTGATCTTTCCCCAACACCTGCTTTTCCCTGCCGTGACAGGTCTGTCCTCCTTCCTGCTGAGCAGATCAGCTCTCTGCTGGCTCCACGCCCTCTCCTCCTGATCACACAGCTGCAGCCGCAGCGGCCTCCAGGCTCCTGCCCCAGGCCCTTTGCGCTTGTTACACCGGCTGCTTGGGATGCTGATCTGCTCACGCAGAGCCCACTCCCTCCTTTCGGTATTCTCTTTATCCCTTTGTGAGCATTTGGTTTTAAATAGCACGGTCACTATCCTCTCCCCAGGCCAGGGTCTCTTATTCTTCATCCCTGTTCACTCTGTGCTTGCCTGCTGTTTGCTTGCTTTCTCTGTCTCCCTCCCTCCCTCCCCTCCTTCCTTTTCTTCCTTTCCTTTCCTTTGTAATTTTGTTACTGGAATGAGTCCAGGCTGCCCACTGCTCAAGGGCCAATGTGCTGGAGACGAGAGTAGGCAGAATGAGGACGATAACTCAGCAGGATAACTCAGCAGTCGGCGGCGCACCTGCCTGGAAGTGCAGGGACCGAACCGATCCCCAATACCGCCTGCTGTGCCAGCTACTGAAACCGGGTGTGTCGGAGCACTGGGCTCGTTGAAACAGGAAGATCACTACCAGGCTGAGCTGCACGGCGAGACCCTATACTAAATAAGTAAATAATTAAAAGTATTTTTTAAAAAAAGAGTTGATAGAGTGCAACTAGCATTGCACAGAGCTAGCCCTGAAAAGGATGCAGAAGTTATTCCTCAAAGCTCCACCTGGGTCAGCTCAGGCACACAAAGGGCTTTTGTAGGCAGGGAAGGGGCAGGGGTGGGTGGCTGCGTGCCCAGTGGGGTCTTCGCAGCTGTGACACATGCCGCCTTTCTTCTGCTCCTCTGAGCACGGCAATGGACCTCACCCTTCGGGGCTTGGCTCCTGCAGTTCCCACATGGGCACAGTCACAGAACTGGGGACTAAGGAGGGGCATGGCAGAGGCCGTCCAGTGTTCTGGCTCCTGTCAATCCAAAGACAGACTTAGCAATTAACATCTTCACCACTTAGGCGGGGCTCCACTCTAGAATTTATAATGTTGGGCAAAAAAGGGAGGGGACCTGAGCCTTGCAAGAGGATTAGGGAGGGGAAGGGCCAGAAGCGTGGCTCTGCCAGTGATGACAGCAGGTGAGTGGCCCTGTCAAGGAGCGGCCTGTCACAGCTGGTGTCGCCACCTGACAACCTATCTCTTTATTCTTTGTTTTCACAATTTCTCTCCAAAACGAACATCAGCTCTGCAAGGACAGACAGCTTTGTCTGTTTAACTCACTGCGTGCTGCCTGTGCCTACTACTGCCTGCATAAAGTTAATGACCAATATCTGTTGAGCAAATCAGCATCCAGGAAGGTGCTATACAAGGTCAGCGTGAATGTCGACTGACAAAAATAAAGTTGTGACACTTTGGTGAACATTCGGTGACTATGTGTAGTATTTTATAGACAATGAGGAAAATAAGAACAAAAGGGAGCACTCAGTATTTATCCTTGTAACAGTGCCATGAGGAAAGTTTGTGGGCCCATTTCACAGATGAGGAAGCAGAGACTTGTTCAAAGCAAGGGCTTGTATTCAGCAGAGACTCCAGTAGCTAAATACTCAGCCACTATGTTTGTGTTGATTGACAGTGATAAGAAGGAGAGCAAAAAACACCAGGCAAGGATGATTGTAGGGGAGCTCAAAGACTGAGATAAAGGACAGAACACGGGGTGGACATTATTTCTGGAGTGAAGCTCGGTGGTTAGAGCCCAACACAGAGGCCCCTTGGGACACTGAACTGTGCTACTGTAGAGCCTAGAGGCACAGTGATGGTTCATGGGTATGGGACTGGGACAGAGGGAAGTGGGAGAAAACTGGGAGCTCGAGCTCTAAGGGACCCAGGACAGCAGGAGAACGGGCCATTCTGAAGACCCAAAATTAGCAGTGGTAACTCATTCGGAGGTGCGTAGGAGACTGTTGGAGAGGACATTCTGGACACAAGACATTTTTTTCAGGATGAAATATTACAGGCATCTAGAACCTTCATGAATGCTAGACACAGCATTATTGGCAGCAAATAAATATTTAGAGTGGTTTTTTTTGTATGTGTTTGTTTTTGGTGGAAGCAGGGATTGAATTGAGGCCCTTGTGCTTGCCAGACAAGCGCTTATTCTACTGAGCCATCTCCCTGGCCCCCTTAAGAGTGTTTTTTTTTGGATGTCATCAAGGAAGCTCTGTTCAGACTTGGGCGTGTGGCTCAGTGTCAGAGCTTTATTTTATTTTGGGTGGAACCAGGAACTGAACTCAGGCCCTTGGGCTTGCCAGGGAAGTGCTTATTCCACTGAGCCATGCCCCCCCCAGTGTCAGAGCATTTGCAAGCACAAGGACCTGGGTTCAATCCCCAGTGCCGTCAAAAGACAAAACCAAAAGACAGAAGAAGCTGGAGAAGAACTGATGGGAGGATTTGAGGCTGCAGCCAAAGACAGAACGTGTAGTTATGCTGGCCATGGAGGGTATGGGCGGGGAAACCTAGGCTATTGTGGGGATGGTCAGCTAAGTGGGGCTTTAGGTTCCATCTTCTGGGAGACTGCAGGTTTTTGGAACACAAAATGTGGCTAGACTAAACATGCTGAGGTCACGCACTGTGGTCTCAACAGGACGCTTTGGGGAAGGACAGGTAAGAGCTGGGTGCAGCAGGGAGGGCGCACAGAAGGTGGACAGCAGGCAGATCAGCCCAACATTTATTGTGTACCCTTCGTCCATTTCCGCTCCTGGGTCTTGTGGCTTTCAATTGTCTCGTGGATCCACGAGACATACTGAGAGACTCGCGTGTAGACGCCGGGCCGGTTGGGCTGTCCGCACGGGAAGTCCCCCCAGGAGATGATGCCGTAGAGCGTGTTGTTGCAGACCAGAGGGCCCCCAGAGTCACCCTGAGGGGGAGAGAGAGACGGGGTCTCTGTTGGGGCTAAATAAAAGGCAGAGATGAGGGGAGGGAGGGAAAGATGGAGAGAGACACGCACAGTCAGGGCGATGAGAGTCGGAAAGGCAGAACTGGGCCCAGAGGTGGTGTGAGAGCGTAAGAGACAACAAGAATAGGACAGCAAGGATGGATCCAGAGGGTGGGGCTGACATACACATCTCTGTGTTTCTCCATTTCTTGTTCTGGTTGCAACTGGCAACAATTTATAACCATCTTGGTTTCTGGGAAGCAAATCCCAGCTTGTGCCCCCCAGGTCCCCACCAGCCGGCCCTGTTCTGCTTTGACGGCTTCTTTGCGCCATCTAGCGATACTGTCGACACATTGCACGCAACCTGCGTGCGTGCGCAATGCACAAGCTCTTCGCCAGCCCCTGTCTGGAGCCCACGTTGTTCACGGAGCCCGGTGCATGTTGTTCACCCAAGATCACGCTGTTTCCCACCGAACCCAAATTCGGAAGCCTTCTCTGCTGGGTGTGGGCTGTGCTTGTACGGCACCCTTACTTTACTCTAAATTCCCTCTCGAGTTTTCCACCCACCCTGTCCCTCTCAATTCTCGTGTTTGGGGTCCTACACTGCGGCTCTCGCAGTCTTAGTGTCCATCACGGGACTCAGAGATGCCCATAGCTGAGGTCATTCATAGTAGCTTCCTATGCATGACTCAGGCCAGCCTAGTGAGAATCACACCCAGCACGTGTGAGTAAACTCTTAGAAAACAGATGTTCTCTCTTTCCAAGTAGGCCTACTTACGGGGCCCTGAGCTGTGGGTCAAGAGCCTGGCTGAGAATGAAGCCCAAGCAGACGAGAAAAACAGAATTAAAAGGAGATAATACCTGGCCCAGCAGGTAGCTCTGTGGACTAAGCATCTGCTTTGGCAAGCTGAGGGACCCAGGTTTAATCCACGGTACCACATGCCACGCTAGCCCCAACCCCGCGCGCGCTGAGCCAATGACTGAGCACGCCTATAATCCCAGCACTGGGAGGCTGTAAATAGGAAGATCACTTCGAGGGTCCAACCTGTGTAGAACTGTGCACCTGGATCCTACCATCACCTCTGGGGTTTCAATGACAAAAGCCTGGGTTTACCTGGCTGTGTTTTACTTAGGAAAGTTAGAGCTGTGTTTCCATAGCTTACAACTAACAGAGTCCAAACTTCACACATTTCAACACAGAGCAGTGGGCAGCCCCTCAGCCAGAGCTCTGAAGCTCAAGGTAATTTTTTTTTTTTTTTGAAACAGGGTCTCATTACACAGTTTGGGCTGGCCTTGTAGTCCCCCAGTCTGATCTTGAACTAGCAGAGATCCTCTTGGTTCAGCTTCCCCAATGCTGGGATTCAGGTGTGCGCCACCTCAGCAGGTTCCAGGGACACACGGTGGGCGCCCACATCCGAGGCTGAGACAGCACTCCCGGGGAATCCAGGGCACAGACCGCATGGCATGTGCGGCTGAGGATCGAACTCGGGGCCTTCAGCTTGCCTTGTAGGTGCTTACGCCTCTGAGCTATCTCTCCAGACCCCCGCGATGAATTCTATTCACCATCCCCGGGACCTCACTTTTCAGTCTTTGTGCCCTTCGGCAAGAAGACAACCCAAGGCTGGAGAAACTCATTTCCCAACGCAGCTGCCCCACCGCCACCCTGACTTCCTTTCCTGGCCCGCAGTGACGGGACTCACCTCGCAGGAGTCTTTACCCCCTTCTTTGGTCCCGGCGCAGAGCATGTTACTGGTGATCTTCCCGGGGTAGACCCGACGGCACTCTTCATCCGAGCGGAGCGGGATGTTCGCACACTGCAGGGTCTTGGGGTAGCTCACTGGGGAGGACGGAGAGGTCTGAGGACGTCTGTCCCGGATAGGGTGGGGGATGGAGCTTAAGAGATAAAGCATCGACAAGGGGGAGAAGGGAAAATATGGCACATGGAACTGGGGGAACTGATAGATGACCCAGAAATGTGGAGACAGAGGTGGAGGGAAAGAGGGGAGAAGAGTGAAGAGAAGGGCGCGAGGGCTGGGAAGGAAGCTGGGAGGAGAAAGGTGGGGCACAGCGGGCAGGCACTGAGAGAGGCCCGGAGCTGGAAAGGGGTGGACAAGAGGAAGAAGCATGGGACATGGGGGGCGCGTGGAGCGGAAGACAAGGAAAGGGGAGTGGGTCGCTGTGGAGCTGCACAGGGCCTTGTTGCTGCGGTACTCATGCATAAATTTACATGAATAATATGCTTATTTATATCTAATTACATTACTAAGCATACTTATTAGCATATTAAATTATTTTGTAATATATACTTATAGTTGAAGTGTATTATAAAGTATGTTTATGTACTATATATATCATAAACAGGGTATATTATATAATATTCTAAAATTTATTTAAACATATGACATAACTTAGAAGACAATTCATAAAACTTATCAATAGACATTAGATTATGGATTTACTTTTCATATACTCATAAACATGTGTTATTTATACATAGGAGACGTGTCCTTCCATATATGCGCACATCTCTGTCTATAAGGGGACCCTCCTCCGTCCTTCTCCCCAACACCCCCCGCCCAGCTCTGAGAGGCCTCAGGCACTGGGGGGAGAGGTCACATACCCTGCGGGCTGGTGGTGGTCCCCCAGCCAGACACCCGACAGCAGGTACCAGGGGGCAGGCAGTTGGTTCGGGAAAGGGGCAGGGTGCGGACGGAGCCCGTCAGCTGGACCGGGGACTCCAGTTCCAGAAGCATGATGTCGTTGTCATGGTTCAGGTGGGTGGGGCTGACCTGGTATTCGGGGTGGGGGATAGAGTGGACCACCTGCCTCACTTGCTCGCGGGACTCCACGTGCCCCAGGACATGCTTGCCTAGGTGAACTGTGTACCCGCTGTGGGGCAGGAAGGAGATGGTTAGGGGTTGGGTAGGCCTGTCTCCATTGCATCTAGCCCTAGCCTCCTCCTCTCCTTGACCAACCTCTCCCCTCCCGCAGACCTCAGCTCCACACACACCAACCTCCCATCCTCAACTCCAATTCCATCAGATCTTCTTTGATTCTTCCTGTACACCCCTTATATCCACCCCAAACCTAACTCTTCAGCGCACACCCACATCCAGCTCCAATGCCAACCTCCCCTGTGGGCCCAGCTCTACCTCCCCAGTGGCCAGTCCCATGCCCCCACGTTCCCAGAGCCACGTACTCTTTCATACAGTGTGCAGCGGTGAGGACCCATCTCGGGTGGACTAGGACTCCCCCACAGAGGAGCCGCCCTCTGACCAGCAGGGCCGCTTGCCAGGGCTGGGAGTGGGGCAGGCAAGTGTAGCCACCGGGGAGAAACCCGCTGGTCCCATTGGTGCCATTCAGAATCTTGGGATAGTCCCGAGAGATGCCTGGCGAAGGAGAGAAACTGTTAGAGAAATGAGTCCAGGGTGAGGAGCAGATATAGTTATAGCTGCTGTGCCTGGAGACATGGGCACATCTGGGTAGCAAGGAGCCCATGATTCATTTGGTGGCCGCTAGGAGTTGCCATTTTCTATCTGGTGGCAAGAAGTCAGGGAGAGTACTTTTTTTTCTCATAGAACTGCCTGACCCTGTGACTTGGACCGTGAGAAGAGTCCACAGAAAGAGGCCCTTTGTGATAGGAAGAAGCCTTTCTTTCTCCTGCATTTTCTCTATCACTTCATCATGGAAACCGACTTTAGTAGGTAGAGGTGAGACAGACCTACACATCTACCTGGCAACATCCATCTGTCCGTCCGTCCGTCCGTCCGTCCATCTGTCTGTCCATCCATCTGTCCGTCCATCTGCCCATCCACCCATTTATCTATCTCTCCATCTACCCATCCATCCACTTATTATTCCATCCACCCACCCACCCACCCAGCCACACATCTATCCATGTTTATTGTTATCTCTACGGCTCTAAATAGCACTCAAGGCCTACTCAACCACTACCAAATTCACATCTCCAATCCTGAGTTCTTTTTGCTATCTGGAAACTTAAACTCTGTCAACATGAATGCCTTTCATATATTTTCAAACCTTGTGTCCCTAATTTGCTCTTTCTTAACCCAAAGTACTCCTTTCCACTTTAGTGCTAAATAACAAATAATCTCTGCTTCCCCTCTTTCCTATTCACTCACCACCAGCACCTGCTGTTGGTTTTAGGCACCATGCACCCAGCTACCTTCAGCTCCCTGCTGTCACCTTGGCCCATGCCATGTCTTTCTCAGTTTGAATGATTGGAATGGTGGCAACAAGGGCCTCAATGCTCTCACTTTTACCTCCCTTCAACCCAGGCTTCTCAAAGCAGCTTAAGGAATCTTCAAACTGGGTGGCTAGACAACCAGGCTTGACATCTTTTGAAATAAGCTCAGAGCCTTTGTGAAGTTTGCAGAGTCCTGCAGCCTCTGGCTTCCTCTGTTCACCCCTACCCCACTGGCTCACGCTGCTCCAGCCCCATGTACCTGCTCCTTACACACGCCAGGCCCTTGGGCTTCCTGCTCTTCGCTGTTCTGTAGAATATTCACTAGCCACTGATGGCTCTTTCACTTTTAAATTAGCTAACATAATGCTAAGGTAGACTCAAAACTTAGTACTGCACTGCTACCAGCCACATTGCAAAGGCACAAGCATCCCAGGTGCCCGAGGCGACCACAGCTGGCAGTGCTGCCAGAGACATGTGAGGGTCTGCTGCGCTGTCCCCAGGATCCAAAGCCATGTGCCTGGGTCTGCCCTGATTGAGTTCCACTCAAATGTCTCCTCTGCTTCCCCATCTGGCCTGTGTTACCCCCATCCCTGGATCCCAGGTGCCCCAACAACTTTGATCAGCACAGTGATCCCTGTTATTTCTTCCTGTCCTCACTTGGGCTGTAGGCTCCACACAGCAGGCACCTTCATTACTTAACTCAGAGCCACATCCCTAGGCCCTAGCCCCATGCCTGGCGCACACCAGGTGCTCAGTGAACCGTGTCTGTCCTGACTGCAGACTTGGCATTGCCAGCACAGCAGCGGGACAGAAAATCTAGTGCTGTATCAGCCCTGTACAAATTCCCAGCCTGTTTTCCAAGCTGCCTAATGAGAAGGGTGTACTCTTCCTTCAGCATGTATGCGGAGCTGGCTCTGGTCTAGACAGCAAAATGTGGAGATGCTGGAGGTCCTTGTACCCCATAAAGTACGTACACCTCACCCACATAACCTCCCCTGGAGGTTGAACCACCTCCAGATGACTTATGATACTTAATAACATGCAAAATTCCATTACAAATCTTATTCTATACAAATCTAATTCTATAGTTCGGTACAGAGGCAACGTCCCTCTGAATATTTTTGGCACCCAGCTGGCTGAATCTGAGTTGTGAGACCTATGGGGGCAGAGGGCTGAGGGGCCCCCTCGCCAAATGCAGGGTGGTCTCAGGACTCAGTAAGACTCTGCATTTCAAAGCTGCACTGCAGAAGTTCCCATAGGGCCAGCTCTGGCAAAAGCAAGGTCCTCAGTAGTGATCCGCTGCCATTGGAGGTTCTTCTCCCTGGGCACTCCCTCACCCATGGCTGAACAGTGCAGCCAGCCCCAGTGCAGCAGGAGCAGAAGTCACAGAGTGGGAGAGAGGGGTGATCATTTCAGGTGGGTCAGAGGTGAGGCATAAGCGACCCTGAATCGCATGTTCAGAACCTGAGCATGTGAGCCAGTTCTCAAGCGGAATCATCTCCTGGTGACTCCAGTCCCCTCTGATCCTCACTGAGCTCTCCTGTAAAAGCAGGAGGAAACAGAAGCCCTGAACAGCCAACCTGGCTTTTACAAAGTTCAGCCATCTGGAGTAGCTACTTTGGAGAGGTTGAAGATGTTACTATCCACAATTTCAGGTGACTCAGCTCAATCAACATTGTTTTGCTTGCAGTGTGCAGCCTTCCCACTATCATCTATCTATCTATCTATCTATCTATCTATCTATCTATCTATCTATCATCTATCTATCTATCTATCTATCTATCTATCTATCTATCTATCTATCATCTGCCTACCTACCTATGATCTATCTCACATCTATCATCTTTTACTTAATTTCTGAAGTACTGGGGATTGAACCCAGGGCATTCCCATTGAGCTGCATCCCCAGCCCTTTTGTTTCTGTTTTTATTTTGAGACAGGATCTCACTAAATCACCAAGCTGCCTGGTCTGGGTTTGAATTTGTGATCCTTCTGCCTCAGCCTCACAGAGGGTTAAGGTTACAGGTCTATGCCCCTGCACCTGGGTAACTTCACTCTTTTAACGACCTTTGTTTTAGTTTTTAAAAAAGAGCTGCGTTTAAGAAGCTCATTAAACCCCAGGTTAGGAACACAGTTTGCAGAACTGTAAATCCAGCATCTGGACAGGGCACCCAGTCTGGAGTAGGGTCCTGAACCCAGCACAGCCCAGGTCTGTGGGCCTCCTATCCCAGAGGACCTTTTGTTTCGCAGCCCCAGGCTTTACAGCTTGCAGCTGGGATAGAGTCGACCTACCTCATCGCTGCTGGGGATCCCACAAGATGCAGCATGTGACCCTGCTAATCTTGGGGTGTGGTACCCAGAAGGAGTATGAGTGTGAGTCCCAGAAGTGTCGCCACGGGAGAGAAGCCACCCACCCACAGCACAGGAAGGTCTGGGAGCCAGGCACCTGCACAGCCCCTCCTCTAGCCCCTTCCTCCCGAGAGCGAAGTCATTGGGAGCCCTACAGACAGATGGGGCATCGCCATTGCATCTCAGCTTCTGGTGCGGCTCTCAGGCCCTCACCTTGCCTCACAGTGGTAATTAATTATTAGCTAATTATTTGAGCAATTGCTTGAATAATGCCTGCATCCCTGCCAGCTAGGCACTGGGTACTGAGGGCAGGGACTGTGTTTCTCTGTGTTTAGTGCCAAGCACTCAGCAGCTGTTTATGGAGTGAATGCACGAATGCTGGATGAATGGGTTTCCACAGATCTTGCCTACAGAGGTCAGAGAGGAAGCTTCACAGTGGAGAAAAGTGGGGTAGAGTGACCCCCCAGGATTGAGGCAAGGACAATGGAGAAGGTCCTGGAATGGAACTCTAGGGTCCAGCCTCTATGCCATCATGTCCCCAAGCACAGCAGCCCTTGTCAGTAACTCTGAAGAGGTCCATCCCATTTTACAGAAAACTTTGGAGGTATGAGGACAAAGCTAATTCCATTGCTCAAAAGGTGTGTCAGCCCTTGTGTCCCCCTGAGCCCTGGCCCAGGGAAGGTAGGACTGAGAAGGGGAAGCAGTTAGGGTGTCACTGGAACTGAGAAGGGGGCACTTTGGAGCTGGGCCACTCCTGGGTCCAGAGGGGAAGGAACTGGGGTCACTGGGATGCCCCAAGCGAGAAACCAGGTCATGCTGGGACAGAAGGAAGCTTTACTAGGAGGTAGAGTAGGTGGGGGGGCGGGGCTCAGGGTCCCACACCCCCTTGCCTGGCCTGACCCTTCCCACCACTGTCCTGTGTGGCCACCGCACCTCCGCCCCCATGCATGCCTACCTCTTGACAGGGCCACGGTCAGGGAGGCGATGGCAGCGGCCAGGGGCCACATGGCAGCTCTGGGGCGGGGAACGGGATGGGCAGGACCTGTGAGAAGGAAAGGGAGTGTTGGGCGGTGACCCAAGAACTTCTATGCTCCTGTGGGCTCCAGTCTTTAGCCTCCCCTCCCCTCATGCTGCTTCCAAGCCGCAACCCCAGAACCGGCCCCTCCCCCAGCCCCATTCCAGGGGAGGGGTCCCAGCGAGCACTCCCAGGCTCCTGCTGGGTGCCTCTAGCCCAAGGAGGCCCAGCCCTCCCCCACCCTGCCCTCCAGGCAGGGGGTTCACCGTGCATGCTGCACTTCTGAGCTGTCCTCTGTTCTCCAGTTTGGACCCCGTTTTCCCTCTGGGGCGCCTGGTCTCCCCTAAATGTTGGATCATTCTGTACGCTTCCTCGTCCACCATCTCTGCAGGTCTCTTCCTGTGCCTTTCTTGCCTTGAGGATCCCCTGTCCTCTCTATGCCCTTCCCTGCCCCCTTCATCTTCTCGCCCCTTCCTCTCTCGTCCTCTGCCCCTCCAAAGCCCCCGCCCCACCCGGCGACCCTACCTGAGTGAGGGGTCCGGGCGGGCAAGCAACTTCAGCAGCCAGCTGCGTACAAGTTCAGCCCTGACCCATGGTTTTTAACCCCTCAATGCCCTCCCCCAGAGCGCTCAGCATTTCCCGGTGGCTGGCTCCCCTCTCCACCCCCCGATGGCTCAGCAGGCTGTCGACAGGCATCCCCCAGTCTGGGCTGGCCCTCCGCTTAGGGCGGAGCTGCTGGGAGGTACAGAGACCCAGATCTGGCCCCGCCCAATCCAGAATTGAACCCACGTTGAACTATCCAGGCACCAAGACCCAACGGAGGGCAAGGGGAAAACCCACTTCCTTCCCAATCCCCTTAGCCAGCTTGTCTTCAACTCATTTCCATCCTGTGTCCTTCCTCGTGCCGAACTATGTGCACTGATTTTACACAGGGGCTCTGGAGGGTGCATCCAGAATTCCTAAATGTCCTCCAGCCCCTTTTCTTCTGAAATTCACTGAGATGTTCACGTTTAATCCTCCCACCCCTCCGCCATCAGACCAAGAACGGAACTAGATCTGCGAAGACAGGGGCCTTATACTTATCTGCAAAGACATGGGCCTTATACTTGCAGGAAAGAACTGAGGGAGACAGCAGTAGAAGACAAACGGCCCTTTAGGAGCAGAGCCAGCTGGATGAGAGAGTCCATGGGCAGGAAGGCTCCAGGGGCCAGGGCGGCGGTGGGGAAGAGGAAGGAGGAAGGGTGGTGTTTGGGGGATGAGTAGGTTCTCCTGGAACTGTGGCTGGGTGGAGCTCCCACTTAATCCTGGGAGGTGGAGGGGGTAGGATTAAGGATTAAAAGGCACTGAGGTGGGGTCAGAATTTGGAGGAAAGCCACAGATGGGAGCCAGATGTAATTTGGAAAGAGAGAGCCAGTGACATCATCATGACATTATGGGGTAGAGGTGGATGAAGAGAGAGTTCATCTCAAAACTTGCGAGAGCCACAATACTAGCGGGTCAGGCCATGCAGGCCTGGGTCAGATCTAATGCCAGTAGATGCCTCTGGAAAAGGGTCTACCTGTGAGTCTCCACTGTATATGAAGTGAAGGTGTCAAAACTTTTCACTCATCATAAATGCCTAACCAGTAAGATATTACAGGGAGCCACACACAGGCAATCAGGAATACTGAAATGAAGTTACAAAGTCATGTCAACGTGGTTTATTACACACAGGGAAAGGATGAGTAATTGTCCTTCCACTGGACGAAATTCACCTGTGTTGTTTTGAATGGGAATTATTCTCGTTGTTCTCAGCCACCTACAATTGAAAAGTCATAAATCATTTCAAAGACACTAAGTAAAGAGAGGTGGCGAAGGCAGAAAATGAGTCTTGCCTTCCCGTTGTTTTCCTTTGAAGGCATCTCCGGGGCCTGTCTTTCCTTGAGGAGAAGCTTGGTTTGCATATGAATTGAGTGCAGACTGTGTTAGGCAGGCTCACGTTGGGTTGGCACAGGGAACACAGTGAACTGGGGAAGGGACGGGGACAACTGGGTAAGGGTGTAGGGTTCCACATGGCAGTGGACTTGACTTGGGGAGAGGGTTGGCATATTAATGGGAGACATGGGGGTAAGCTCGTTCACAGGGTCCTGTGAGGCCAGGGCTGGGTCTAGAGACAAGATGTGGCACCGAACGGCGACGGGGAGAGTCAGTTGGGGTTGGGATGTGCATGGACACTGGACTGGACATGAGTCTTAGAGCTGAGTGAGGCTTGGAGGAGGGACTGGACTCCCTCAGGGTGGCAGAAGCTACCGTCCTTCCCAAGCTCGCAGGGCAGAGCCCAGAACACCCGGCTCCACTCGCTCCAAAGGGTGAGCTCACCCTCCTGGGTGGAAGTGGGTGCAGGCGGGGTAGCAGGAGGGAGCAGCAGGGTGACATGAGGTGATGCCCTCTTGTGGCCTGGGCTTGCGCTTGCAGAAATGCTTTCTCACTTAGTAGGGCTGGGGCGGCTGGTTCTAGAACTGGCAGAGGGGTGAGGGCCAGGTCAGTGTTGATGTCAGGGGTTATGATTGGCAAGAGTCTGGGTGGGTGGCTCACGCTTGGCATGAAGTGCCTTCCACCCCCTCACTTGATTAACAAGGCAGCAAGGAGCCCATGGCTGAAAGTCACACACAAACTGGGCCAAAGCCAAGGATCCTCTCTGACAAATTGAGGTTTACAGAGAGCAGGGATGGAGAAAGAAGAAGAAAGGACTAGAAAAGGCAGCAGTGTCACAAACGGCTCAGAGCTCAGACTCTGGAACTAGAGCGCCTGACCTCAGGAGAGGTGGACACTCTGTGCATCGCTGTCCCCACCTGGAATGGGGGCATTTTGTTCACAGCACCCGACTCACAATGAAGGGGTAAATGAGCTGGCATGGGAACATGCTTAGAGAGAGGCTGGCAAGGGCCACAGATGCACTTGTTAAGTGAGCCAAATGGGAATGGAGGCAGCCGAGGTGCCAGGCCCCACCCTGGCTTGGCTTCGAAATGGGATTCTTTGCTAAACAGAAACTGGAAGTTCTGGTTGGAAATGCGGGCTGGGACGGGAAAGTTGGCCCCACGCCCAGGCCTGAGGAGGGGTTCCTGTTGTAAACACGGAGGGAGGGGGTGACTACAAAAACAGAGGGGGTGGGAGATGGAGACAGGGAGACAGGTGGGTGGGAGAGGACAGGAAGCATGCAGAAGGAGACCTGAGCACAAACACAGCTGCGGGAGGGCTGCAGCAAGCAGGCAGGCCAGGCTCCTGGAGGGACAGCCGCTCCTGGATTCCTCTTTGGAGCTGGGTTAGTGGTGTCCCCTTACACAACAATGACACCCCACACTGTGCCCACCAGAGTAACAAAAAAGAGAAAAGAAAGTTTATCACCTACCTGCATCTCTGTCTACATCTATTTCCCTCCTAGCTCATCTCCCTAGACAAAATCTGCACTAGCGAACTAGATGGTCCCCTCCTGTTATGCCATTGTCCACCCCACTTGACCCCTCGTGGTCATCCAGCCAACAGCTCCCTCACCCCAGCTTCCGCAGTTGTTTTTCTCCCCTATGACCTTCTCATGAGCAACCTACCATGCTACAATTTCCCCAGCTTTCATGAAAAGAAATGTAACAAAACATCATTCTTTAGTGGCCCATTTCCTGTTTCTTGGGTCAAAGACTTGATGTTGCCCATAAGTTCCTTTTCTTATACCTCATATCCATTTTGTTATAAACTCTGTTCAGCTCTGTCTCCAAAATCAATCCAAAGCCTCTTCATTGTTCACTGTCTCTCCCTCTTGGGCTTCTGTCCCCTTCCAGCCATCCTCCTACCTCAGGTGGGTTATCCTAAGTTTCCTACCTGGGTCTCTATCTGCCTGAACTGACACAGCAGCCAGAGAGAACTTTTAAAATGTATGATGTAGCAGGTCTTCCCACTCCTTACCACCCTGTAGTGACTTCTTTTCTAACACACAGGCTGGCCTCCCACCTGCGTGTCCCCTCCTCTCATCCTCCCCGTACCTGTTCTGTCTCTACCAGCTGTATCCCTACGAAGGGCACTGGGGGCTCCATGTTGCTGAGTCCCAGACAGACTCCTCATAGTTCTTCTTACTTGATCATCATCAGCATTTAACAAGGGGATCACTCCCTGTTCCTTCTTAGAGTTTCTTTCCTATCTTCCTGGACAATATGGCCTTCTGGTTTTCCTCATAACTCACCGGCTGCTCCTCATCAATGTCTAGAGCTGGTTTCTCCTCATCTATTGTGGTGGAGCAGGCCAGGGCTTGGCGCTTAGACCTCTTCTCTCGTCTGTCTACACTCCCTCCTTTGGTGATCTCACTAGTCCTGTGGCTTTAAATACCATCTCCATGCAGATGACTCCCATATTTAATGTCTTTGGCCAGACCTTGCTCTTGAACTTTCGATTTAACATCCAACTGTCCACCCACCATCTCAGTATTCATACCAAACTCCAGCTCTCCACCCCTTTCACGTTCCACATGTGCTCCCTGTATGGTCTTTCCCTTCGAGTAGCTGGTCACACCATTTTTTTAATTGCTTGGCCAAAACTTTGGTGTCACCCTTAAGTTCCATTTTTTATAGCTCACATTCATTTTGTTACAAAACCCGTTCAGCTCCGTCTCCAAAGTTAATCCAAAGCCTGACTGTTGTTCATTGTCTCTCCCTCTCGGGCTTCTGTTCCCTTCCAGCCATGCTTCTACCTCAGGTGGGTTATTCCAAGTTTCCTATTTGGGTCTCCATCTGCCTGAACTAACACAGCAGCCAGAAAAACCTTCTAAGATGTTAGTCATAGCAGATCTCCCCTCTGCTGGCCACTCCACAGTGGTTCTCGCACCGCAGAAAGACCATCTTGTTTTCCTCAGATGCTGTAAGGTCCCAGGTCCCCAGGCTCCTGGATGGAAGGCCATCATTCTCACTGCTCTCCTCCATCTGTCTCATGCCAGGCCTCCTTCCATCTTGGAGCACTCATACGTTCCTTTGTCACTCACTACTTAGAGCCTCTCTCCTCAGCGTCTGCATGGCTCCTTTTGTTCTTGTTGCCTTCCCAATCAAGACTTTCGTGTCCTTGTAGTTAGGGGTCTCCAGAACAGACCCAAGGGTTCACTGGAAGTACTCCCATATCTCCACAAAAGTGACTGTACTCATAGTGTTGGTTTATTACAATGAAAGGTTACCGATGAAAATTAGCCAAAGAAAAAAGGAGTATGAACCAAGTCTAGGAGACACAAGGTGTGACCTTTGGCTGCCTCATCCTGGGGAAGACATGGGGACAGCCTTCCATCTCTTAGCAACGATGTGTATCTTCAGAATATCGCCAACCAGGGGAGCCCACCTAAACCTTACTGTCCTGGATTACTTTTGGGAGCTGCTCATGTAGGCTTTGCTGTCCACCTCAATGTCTCCAGGAGCCAAACTGGTACACATCCCTAAGTCCCCAGAATCAAGTCACATTTTGGCATGGCTTAAGGCCTCCAACTACACAAAAGCATTGCTGGCAGGCAGGGCATTGCAAAGACTTAAGAATTTGTCTTCCAGAATCCAATGACGGGCCAAAGCTTTCTTTGTAATGAGTGTGGTTCGGATAACCTAGACTATTGGAGTTGCATAACCACCCAACATAAAATTGCAGTTCTCTTCTGACATTCTCTGCCCTCTGCTTTATTCTTTCTTCATGGTATTTACTCTCATTTCTCATACATTATGTTGTGCTTATTTATTTGTGTTTTTCTTGTCTTCCTTCCCTCCAGAAGGTGAGCTCATAGAGGGAGAAGAAATGATCTGTTGTTTTATTTCTAGGACAGTGTTTACTGCACGTAAGAGGAATCAACAAATGCTGAATGAATGAGTGAAGAACAGACGTTGTTGAGGGTGTGAAGACAAAGGAACATTTCTAGACAAAAACTGGAGAGTGTGTGGTGACACTGAGTAAGAGCAGGCCTTTGTTTCAGTGGTCTCTTTCCATGTGAATGGCACAGTCTTTTGTAGGTTCTAGGAGGCACACAACGAAGAAGTCACTACATTGTTGCTTACATAAAGGAGAGAACCTAGGTCCTTCTCAATAGGAGACTCGGGGGGCTGGGGAGATGGCTCAGTGGAATAAGCACTTGCCTGGCAATTCAGCAGGGTGGACATGCCGTATGGAGTGGTGCTTCTCAGATGTTAATGTGCATGGAATCTCCTAGGGATCTGGTGATAATATGGATTCTGACTTGGCTGATCAATGTCTGAGACTCTTTCTAATACTCTCCAGGCAATTCCCATGATGCTGCTGTCTGGACCAGCCTATGAGAGGGAAGGGAGGGGAATGACTTAGTGCAGGACTGCTTGGCAGAACTTTCAGAGATGGTACATGTACTCTGCATGTCATCGTCCAGCATGGCAGCTGTGAGGAGGGTATAATTAATGAGCATTTGAAGTACAGAGTGCTTAAGGAGGTGTATCTGACGTTAGCTCATTTTAACCAACACAGCGGACTAAAGCATGGCAGACCTAGTGGCTACCGTATTGGACGATAGCACACATCTGCAGGACTCTGCAGCAGTCCGAAGCAGTGAACTAGGTAGGCAGGTAGATCATTAGCAGAGTGCATAATGCAACAGGACCACCTATTTAATGTGTGCTAACTACGTAACTTCCTTTACACCATATTTCATTGACTATGTAAAATGCTGTTGATTATAGCTGACCTATTATTTTGTACACCACTGAGAGAGAAAAAGGAGCTGCCAATTTAATCATGGTATGATGCTAAGGCACGATGTCAGCAGTGCTCAGCTAGTTGTGAGATGGCCTCCAATTTCAGAAATGTTAAAACTGGAAAGGATGCATTATTGCTATGTATCACCTCCCCATGAGGAATGTAATCAATATGTAGTGCAAATGTATCCTGGTAAAGATATAAAAATTATGAAAATGGTCCTCCACCATCCTAGTTGGGTTCTCGAGTTGGAAATAGGATTCATCTTTACCATAAACTATCTACATTTACTTAGCTTTAAAAAAAGATGCAAGGGCCAGCCAGAGAGCTCAGTGGACTAAAGTGACTGCTTAGGCAGGCGCAGGGACCAGATTTGATCCCAGCATGCTGTGCCAGCTCTGTTCTCTGGGATGTGCTGAGGTGTTGTCTGAGACTGGGTGTGGTGGCACATGCCTGTAATCCTAGTGATTGGGAGGCTGAAAAGAGGAGGATCACCATGAGTCGGATCTGTGCATGAGACCATGTAGACCCTGTACTAAATATATGAAAAGAAAAGAAAAGAAAAGGAAAGAAAGAAAGAAAGAAAGAAAGAAAGAAAGAAAGAAAGAAAGAAAGAAAGAAAGAAGCAGACCAATAGTTATAGCATGAGCTGGGGAGAGGCCTTTACCCTGAGGCACAGTCTCAGCTCTTTAATTTTTTTTTTTTATCTTGAGAAAGGGTCTCACTGAGTTTCTAAATTGCCCAGGCTGGGCTTGAATACAGGACTTTCCTGCCTCTGTGTCCCAGAGTGCTGCGATTACAGGTGTGCTCTACCATACCGAGCGTGGACGGTGTCATCTCACTAGAGCCAGAGTCACCCACAGAAGCATCTTCTTTTGTCTTCTTTCCCCATAGGGACTGTATAGCTGCCACTTGTGAGCACTACACTGTGACAGCCTGGCCATGGAAGGTGCAAGTCCCACAAACCCAGATGTGGACAACACAAGGCAAGAAAATGATCAGCCGTCATCCTTGATGAATACACATGCACAGCACCAAGAGGCCGTGATCAACAGTGCATTGAAAGGATCATCCAGGGATAGTGGTGCATGCTTCTAATCTTAGCACTCAGGAAGCTGAGGCAGGAGGATCACTACAAGTGCAAGGGCAGCCTGGGCTGATCAGTGAGTTCAAGGCCAGTCCAAACTACACAAGACGCTTTGTCAAAAAAAAAGCAAAGAGAAAAAAAAGTCATAGTTCCCAATCAAGTGGGATTTATCCCTGGGGACCAAGGATGGCTCAGTGTAGACAAATTAACAAGTGGGACACCCCATTTCAAGAGAATGAATGTTAAACCAAATATGATCATTTCAATAAATGCACAGAAACTACCTGCCAACATATAGCATCCTTTCGCAAGAGGGACTCTTACCTTAGGTGCAGAAGGAGTGTATCTCAAGGGCCATCTATGGCAAGGCCATAGCTAACACACTCTTTGGTGAAAAGTTCAGAGCTCTTCTCAAGACAGGAGGCTCATTCACGCTGCTTCTGCTCAACACAGTAGAAACCCAGGGCAGAGGAATTATTATGCAGGACAAAGAAATACGAGATATCCAAATGGGAAATAAAGAAGTAAAGTGGTCTCTGCTAGGCTCAAACTTGCAATCCTCCTAACTCAGCCCCCTGAGTGCTGAGATGAAAGGCTTTCCCCACCATGCCTGGCTCTTGCTGTGATCTAAGGTATAGAAAATCCTGAAGCGGGGCTGGTGAGACAGCTCCGTGGACTAAAAGCACCTGTTTAGGCAAGCTTCTCCAAGCTTAGGCAGGCACAGGGGCTGCAGCCCAATCCCTGGCACCACATGCCACCCCAGCCCTGCCCCCAGGGAGGGCTGAGCTGGCCAGAGTGTGGTCATATTGGCACATGCCTGTAATCCCAGCACGGGGGAGGCTGAAAGCAGGAGGGTCACTGTGAGTCACCACACAGTGAGATCCTGCAGCAACTAAATTCGTTTTTTAAAAAAAGAAATCCTGAAGAGTCCACCAAAAAATTACTAGAACCACTAAATAAGTTCAGTAAAGTCACATGACACAAAACCTATATACAAAAATCAACTGTTTTTCTACACAGTAGCAACAAAGTATCAGAAAGAAAATTTTAGAAATTTGCCTAGAGTAGCACTACAAATAAATACCTGGGAATAATTTTTTTTTAAAATTTATATATTTATTACTGTGTCTCGCTACACATCACAGATTCTTTTTTGCGGGGTTAGGGGTGGAGGTCAGCTCAGCCCGCCCTGCGAGGAGAGGCTGGCGTGGCATGTGGTGCTGGGGATCGAACCGCAGTTCCTGAGAGGATCTTTAGACCGCTGAGCTATCTTGCCAGCGCCCTGGGAATAAATTTTGTTTTTCTTTTTTTTTTTTGTCCACAGGGTCTCACTATGCAGCCCACATTCATAGTGATCCTCTTGCTTTCTGCCTCCCTAGTGCTGGGATTACAGGCGCGCGCCACCACGCCCAGACTCCAATCTCCGGCTCAGCGCACCCGAAGGCGGGGCCGGCGCGGCAAGCGGAAGCAGGGATCGAACCCTGGTCCCTACGCTTACCTAAGCAAGCGCTTAGTCCGCTGAGCTATACCGCCGGCCCTCCTGGGAATAAATTTAACCAAACAGGTTAAAAGATTTATACACAAAACTATGGAACGTTTTTGGTGAGTTATTTTTGAGGTTGAATCAAGAGACTTCACAATGAGGCATGTCCCCCATCTGTTTTGAGATTTTTTTTTCAGATAAGGACTCTGTGTGTGTGTGTGTGTGTGTGTGTGTGTGTTCCAGATAAGGGGTTGGGGAGATGGCTCAGTGGAATAAGCACTTCCCTGGCAAACACAAGGTGATGAGTTCAATCCCAGGTTCCACCAAAAAAAAAAAAAAAAAAAAAAAAGTAAATACACCCAGATAAGGTCTTGCTAAGTATCTAAGTAGTCCATAAATTGGCTTCAATTTGGGATCCTCCCACCTCAGCCACCAAGGGTGCTGGGATTATAGTTGCACACCACCATGCCCAGTTAAAGCACTAACTGAAAGAAACGGAACATGGCATAAATGAAAGGAAAGGTATCCTGTATTCGTGGCATGCAAGACATAACATCATTAAAATATCCATACTAAGCAGAGTGACTTATAAATCCAATGCAATCCCTATCTAAATTTCAGTAGCATTTTTCACAGAAATAGAAAAAATAATCCAACTACATCTATGGAAACACATGCAGGCATACATGCACGTGCACGCACGTACGTATGCACACACACACACACACACACACACACACACACTCTGAATAGCCAGAGCAATCTTGCGCAAGAAAAACAGAACTGGGAGCACCCCAGTGCCTAATCTAAAAATATACTGCACAACTGAAGTCTCCAAATAGTGCAAATCATATAGGTCAATGGAACAAAGTAAAGTCTACAAACAGGCCATGCATTTCGGGTTAATTCCCTTTTACAAAGATGCCAGAAATGCATACAGGAAAAAGGATGCTTTCCAGCAAATGCTGGTGACAAAAGCAGATGTCCACAGAGAAAACAATGCATCTGAAACCTTTTCTTACGCCATATTATAAAATTACCTGTAAAGACTCGTGGGATAGCTCAGCAGACTAAAGCTGCTGAGGCAAGCACAGGGACTGCAGCTTGATCCCGGGCACCACATGCCATGCCAGAGTCCAGGCGTGGCGGTGCATGCCTCTAATCCCAGTGCTGGGGAGGCTGAAAGCAGGAGGATCACTATGAGTCCAAGCTGCATAGGGAGACCCTGCAACAATGAAATACATAAAAAAGAAAAAGTTAAGAAAATCACCTCCACATTCATCAAGGACTTAAACGTAACACCTGAATCTGTACCACCAGCAGAACAAAGCTTCTTGACATCAGTGTGGACACTGATTTTTTAAAAATGGTTACAAAACCTCAGGAAGCACAAGCAAAAAGTAGACACATAAGATTTTTTTTTTTTTGGCAGAACCGGGAATTGAACTCAGGCCCTTCCGCTTACCAGTGAAGTGCTTATTCCACTGAGCCATTTCCCTGCTCCCCCAGGGTTGTATTACACTGAAAAGCCTTCTATGCAACTAGGGGAACAACTGAGAAAGTGAAAACCTACAAAGTGGAGAAAGTGTTTACATGTACTTGGAAAGGAGTTCTGTTCAAAGTACATATTGTAAGAACTCAATTTAATTGCAAGAAATCAAATAAGCCCACTGGGAAAAAAAATCAGGCAAAGAACCTGATCAATCATTTCTCAAAAAGATCATTTCTCAAGACTGAGCATGGTGTGCATGCCTGTAATCCCAGCACTCGGGAGGCTGAGGTAGGAGGTTCACTGTGAATTTGAGGGCACCTTGAACTACATAGTGAGTTGAAGGCCAACCTGAACTACACAGTCAGGCCTTGTTTCAAAACAAGCAAGCACACAAACAAACAATGGCTAGGAGGTCTATGAAAAGGTGCACAGGAGCTGGGAATCAGGATGAACGTCTTTAATTCCAGCTACTTGGGAGGCTAGGCCAGGAGGATCACAAGCTTGAGCACAACCTGGGTAACTTAGCAATGTCTCATCTCAGAAAATAAATAAGGCTGGGATTTAGCTCAGTGGTAAAGCATTTGCTTAACACGCACAAGGTTCTACTTCCTCAGTGCTGAAAAAATACCATGCAGTGTCAATTAGCAATCACAGAGTAAGTGTAAACAAAAGCCACAATGGGCTATCAGCTATCAGCTCATACCTGTTGGGATACCTGGTGTGAAAGAGACAAGAGAGGACCAGGTAGGGAAGGACAGGACAGGGGAGCCAAGTACACACTTGGTGGGAACGTAAATAGTCATTATGGAAAGCATGAATACAAAAGCTACATTTCCTGTTACATAGGTCTTGCTGTATCTTGGTCTTAACCATCCAGAAGTAAAGTATAACAATGAAGTATAAAAAGTAACGCCATATTAATAGGCTGAGCTGTAAAAGGCTCAAGTCAACAACTTCTGGCATTGCCAGTCCTGTGGATAACCCACTACTGTTATGGACTACTGGACTAGCTTGGAATATTTTGCTGAATTCACACACCTACAATATTTAAATAACAATGGAATACCCATCTCTGACAAAACTAAACAAAAAAGAGGGGATACAAATGAACGACCATTTTGTATCTGTATATTCAAGATAGGATAGATACACAGCTACATTCTCTTAATTCAATGAATAGAAAGATTTGTTCTAATAGTGTTTGTGGACAGGATATCATGTCTGCATCTTGTAAAATGATTACCACTAAGACAACAATATACAATGTATTAATTATTGAAATTGTCCTACTAATCGGTTTTGAAACTGTCTCATTGATATGTTTCTCAATAAAATTATTTTAAAAAACAAATTAAAAATAGAACTACTACATAATTCAACAGTCCCACCTCTGGCTGTGTACCCACAGGAAATTAAATCAGTATCTTCAAGAGATAACAGCACTCCCAGATTCTTTGCTGCATGATAGTCGAGGTCAGGGTGAATCTAAGCATTTAATGATGGGAAAGAGCCGGTCGGGGTGGTGCACGCCTAGAGTCCCAGCACTCTGGGTGGCTGAGGCAGGAGGACTGCAATTGTGAGGCCAGCCCAGGCCATTAGAGACTTGGTGAGATCTTATCTCAAAAAGAAGGTGGAGGAGGAGAAGGAGAAGGAAAGCAAAGGTGAGGAGGAAGAGGAAGAGAAGTAGGAAGGGAAGGGGGGGATTTTCCTTTAATGAGAACATAGACAGACGTGGAGGCCATCATGTTAAGTGGATTGAGACACAGAAGAAAATAATCTGTAATGTGACCTAGAGATGACACCTGAGGAATGACAGTGGTGTCTACTAGAAGCTGAAGGGCAATGGGAGCCTTTTGTACTGCTGCGGTGACAGGAGTCCCAGGCCTGCTGCTCAGGGCTCCAGCAGAGATGTCCCTTGCAGGACATGAGGCCACACAGCCTCCTCCCACCTCCAAGCAGCTGGTAAGGATGTAGCAGTGGCTCTCCAGGAAAGGAAGCTGAGGTGCATGTGGCCCCGCTGCCGGCTGGTTTGTTGGTTAGTTTGCTTGAGACAAGGTCTCGCTGTGTAGCCCAGGCTGACCTTGAGTGCACCATGGATGCACTTATTGGCTGTCTTGTTAAGTATTTAACCAGCAGTTTATGGAATTTAATTAATTAATTAATTTGTTTTGTGGCTGGCCCATCCTACCTTTAAGGCAGGTCTGGTGTGGTATGTGGTGCCAGGGATCAAACCACGGTGCCTGAGTTTGCCTAAGCTTGCCTAAGCGGGCACTGTAGATCTCTGAGCTATCCCCCTGGCCCTGGAGCAAAAGGTTTTAAAAAATTATGTATGTATGTATGTATGTATGTATGTATGTATGTATGTATGTGTGTATGTGTGTACATATGTACGTGTGTATGCATGTGCGTATGTACGTATGCACGCACGTATGTATGCATGTACATATGTATGCATGTGTGTACGTGTGTGTATGTACGTGTACGTACATATGTACGTATGTGTGTACGCGTGTACGTACGTATGTATGTACGTATGTATGCATGTGCGCATGTACGCTTGTATGTATGTACATGTGTATGCATGCATGCATGTATGCACGTATGTACACATGTATGTGCATACACATGTACGTATGTGCACATGTATGTATGTATGTACGTGTGTATGTACGTATGCATGTATGTACGGGTGTATGTATGTACGTGTGTATGTATGCATGTACGTACGTATGCTTACAGCGTCTCACCGCACTGCTCGGACTTGCAGCGACACTCCTGTTGCAGCCTCCCCAGTGCTGGGAATGCTGGTGTGCACCATCGCGCCGGGCTTTGGTGGCCAGATTGGCACTTGGAGCCAGCTAACAGTCGATCCCAGGCCCTTGCACTCGCCAGGCAGGCACTCAGACCACTGAGCATCTCCGCAGTTTAGAATTTAATTTTTAATAGTGACTATATTTAGCAAATGGCCCTTAAAACACCTAAAAATTTTCCAGGGGGTGTTTTGTGAGCCTCAGGGAGCTGGCCCTCATGTCTCTAGTCAACCCAGCCCCCTCACATTCAGCGGCCCTTTTACTCATTGTACTGTTTCATTTTTACATTGTATGTTTGGTTTTTCTTTCTCTTCTGTGTTACCTTATAGAATACCCAATCACTTCTCTCTCTCTCTCTCTCTCTCTCTCTCTCTGTCTCTCTCTCTCTCTCTTTCTCTCTCTCTGTTACTTGAGATTGGACTCAGGGCCTTTCCCACTGAGCCACACCCCCAGCCCATTTTGTGCTGTATTTTTTTTTTTTTTTTTTTTTTTTTTTTTTTTTTTTTTTTTTTTTTTTTTGTCTTTTTGAGACAGGGTCTCACTATGCAGCTCAGGCTGGCCTTAAGCTCACTTGTAGCTCAGGCTGGTCTCGAACTCACAACAATCCTCCTGCCTCAGCCTCCCAAGTGCTGGGATTGCAGGCCTGCGCCACCACGCCCGGCTTGTGCTGTATTTTGAGACAGGGTTTTGTTCATTGCTGAGTTTCCCAGGTTGAAGTCAACCTTGTGA
Organism: Ctenomys sociabilis; assembly: GCA_004027165.1. Lineage (NCBI taxonomy): Eukaryota > Metazoa > Chordata > Mammalia > Rodentia > Ctenomyidae > Ctenomys > Ctenomys sociabilis. The sequence continues at coordinate 25,681 of PVKA01009136.1, forward strand.
TCTTGCTCTTCCTTTTAACTAATATTTATTCTTTGCCATGATAGCCCATCTATAGCACAATTAAAGATATGTATTGTCACTCAGTTACTAGTAGTAGACAAAACGAGCAGCTACATTAATAAAATGACTTATGTAAAATACCATTTGATTGGATTGGGAGTTTCTTGAGAAAAATATACCTTTGTGTGCATAATTTATAACTTCATGCTTATACCTGGTATGTCTTAAACTTAATGTCGAATAATTTATTCAGCATGTATGTAGGACGTAGTGCATATGTCCCTTACATGGAGTTGGCATGTGTGTATATTACATGTCCTTAATTCCTTGTGCTTCTTTCCCTCCATCTCTTCATCCCTTGAGAACAACCCACCCGCTTCTTCATTATCTACCTGTTATTTTATTATTTAATATTTGAGCTTCTAACTGAGATGAGGAAAAGGATGAGAGAAAGAGAGAGAAAGAGAGAAAGAAAGAGAGAAAAAAGAGAAAGAAGAGAGAGAGAGAGAGAAAGAAAGAAGAAAGAAAGAAAGAAAGAAAGAAAGAAAGAAAGAAAGAAAGAAAGAAAGAAAGAAAGAAAGAAAGAAAGAAAGAAAGAAAGAAAGGGAAGAAGATACATTTCTGGATATTCCTCGGATGGCTTGCATAATTGTGCTGCTGATTTCTGCTGGCTTATTGGAAGGAGCAGGTAAGGCTTAATTTTTTTCTTCTCCTATTTAACTTCTCATAACTTTTTACAACCAGTTTTACATGCTCACATCAGGTCATCTAAACCACTGATTGAAAGACAGCATTGTGTAACATCACAATCATTGTTAAATTCTTGTTAAAAAGTAAAATTTGGGTTTCTTACAGAAGAAAAACCATCTGATACATCAGCTTGTGTGTTTGATTTATTGCACTTAACACTGTGGCCTCAAGGCGCACCCATTTTCCTACAAATGACTCGTTTACCCTTTTTCTGTGGAGCAGTAGTTTGTTGTATATAAGCTCCACATTTGCTTTATCCATTCCTTTATCCACGGGGGTACAGGTCACAGCCAAGACTAGGCTATTATGAGCTGTGCTGTGCACATGGGCCTGCATGCGCCATTGCACTAGGACGTCTCTACCTCCTAGGAAGACACCCAGAAGGGAAAGCTGGCCATCACCCAGATATCCAACAGGAAAGCATGCCGGCGAGGCCGTGTGACTATAAACAGTACAACCAATGTTGAAATCACCATGGAGATCCCTTAAAAGGCCAACACTAGACATTCCACCCGAGACCCTCCTGCCTCAGATTTCTAGAATCTGAAGCACCCCTGCTCCTCGCTGGAATCCAGCATCACTGAGGGCTGGGATTCTGAATGGCTTGTTTTCAGCTCTCCTTCCAGGGACTTGGCCTCAGGAGGCGATGAGCTGGCTGCCCTCCTGAGGCAGCTCTGGGGCAGGTGGGGCTATATTTGCAGTTTCCCTGGAAACAGAGCAGCTCCTAGGTGAACCTCAGCAGAGGAGGAGAGGAGGCTCTGAGGGGCAGCCCTGACCCAGGGCCCACCACAGGGATTTGGGCGTGGAAGGAACAGGCCACTGGACACCAGAAGCCACACCCGGGACCACTGTGCACAGGCTCTCCAGGGAGCTAAGTGAAAAAACAAATGGAGTTTGGGGGTGTACGGATTTTATTGGTTTTTGCTTGGCTTTTAGGGACAGTGGAAGTGTTGAGATGGTCTTATGGATGCGATGCAAGGGTGATGCTTGGGCTCCTCCCCTCTGTGTCCAAGGGGTGTCAGCGGTGGCAGTGACATTGTGGGGGTGGGGAAAGAAGACCTGAACAACTGCCCTGGGAGACAGGCTGGAATTGAGAATGAGGGTCAGGATGCAGGGCTAAACCTCTGGGTTTGAAGGAGGAGGCTGGGGACACACATCGGGTGAGCTGATGAACAGTGACTGTCTACGGTCACTGGCCCTGCATTGTTCTCTGGATCCAGCCTCGGTACTTGCACAAGTTGGTGTAGACCCCTGGGTAGCCAGCCATGGCGCAGCGCTCCATCCCCCAGGACACGAGGCCCTGTAGCTGTCCTCCACACACGAGGGGTCCTCCGGAGTCACCCTGAGTAGTAGGAGAGGGAGGGACAGAGATGAGACATGGTGTGGACAGGGAGGGAGGCGGGCGGAGACACCACCATCCTCCCCAGTGCTGCCGGCCCCTTCCCCACTGGGCCTGTGGGGGCCATTTGTCTCCCCAGCTCTGTGCTAGCCTGTGTCCCTGGCATCCCACAGGGCTCCTCCTGTCTTTGCTGAGATGCAGAACACTCTGTGTGTGTGTCTTTTTTCATCTTGCTCCATCTCTGCCTCTCCTACAGATATACTCAGGTTTCTAGAGGCCCAGCACAGTTTTCCAAATTCTGCTATTGGGGGCACCACTCTAGGCCCTTTCCAGGGACTCCTGAATCCAATTCTACCAACCCTAAGTGGTGATGTTCCCTCAGGACAAGGAACTGAAGCCTAGAGGGATTAAGTGCAACGCGCACAGACAGGGCTCACACTGTCATTTCCTTTCCCAACGTCTCACCAGCTTTCCCACTCTTGAGCTCCTGTGGCACTAAATGTTCAGCCACAAACAACCCCTCGTCCAGCTCCCACTCTGGCCTCACCTGACAAGAGTCCTTTCCGCCCTGGGGGACTCCAGCGCAGACCATGCCTTCAGTGATGGTGCTAGGATAGGCCTGCTGGCAAGCTTGATGTGAGAAGATGTTGATATTGGCGCACTGTAGAGCATTGGGGTACCTGGCTGAAAGAGGGGGGCGCCAAGGGTCATGACTGGGTCTGCCTTCCTTTAAGACCTGGGAGTCCAGGCCCTGCCTCCCTCCTCAGACCGAGGGTCCAGGCCCGCCTCCCCCTTCAGACTCTGGGTCCAGGCCCCGCCTTTTCCTTCAGACCCTGCAGAGCAGGCCCCTCTTCCCAAGATTTAGCTGTCTTTACCTATAGGGCTGGATGTGGTGCCCCAGCCTGACACAAGGCAGGATGTTCCGGGACTGGCGCAGGACCCGGCCAGGCCGATGGGTCTCACTGCCCTCCCTATGCGTGCTCGCTGCCGCAGCCGCAGCAGCATCAGGTCGCTGTCATGAGTCCGGGTGTTGTAGCGTGGGTGTGGCACCTGGCGCTGCACGCGCAGCACCTGCTGGGTAGCCTCCCACCTCCTTAGGTTGTGCTTGCCCAGGGAGACATAAAGGACCCTGGCCCATGACCGGCAAGTCAGGCTGGTTACAGTCAGACCCAGGAACCCCTCCCAGCCCCACTCCCTTTCCCCGGAGATGAGTTTTCCCCTAAGCCCAATCCTCCTCCCCCAACCCCAGGCTGAGAATTTTCTGGGCTCTAGTGCTTTCTCTTGGGTTGGTGCGTTCTCTCCGCGCCCAGCCTCACTTGGGGCCCCTTCTTCTTGGGCTCTGGCTCTTTGCTTAGGTATAAAGTGATGGTTGCAATTCCTGACTCAGTTCCAGAGCCCCACGTTCTAGGCTCTGAGTTCTAAATGAGACTGCTAGGCTAGGGCTCCAGGCTCTAAATCATAACTGAGACTATGGAGTCAGCTCCATCCCGACTACCCTGGGCTCTTGTTCTAGCCATATTCTGGTCTTGACTTTAGGCTAGGATCAGGATTCTAGGTCACATCTGGATTATGGCATGATTTCTCGATTCTGATGTGAGCTTTGTTTTTGGATGGATGGACTGAGAGCTTTATTTGGAGGCTTGGGTTTGGGTCCTAGAGTGTGGTGTGAGCTCTTAGTTATAGGGTGGAGTGAAGATTCCACGTTCGTGGCAGACTGTGACATGAGCTCATTTCTAGGCTCAGCTCTGGGTTTTTATTTATTTATTTTTTTTGGTTGGCTCAGTGGCTGGTGTGGCATGTGGTACTGGGGGTTGAACCACAGTCCCCTGTGCCTGCCTAAGCTTGCCGATGGAGGCATGTTAGACTACTGAGCTGTCTCTCTGGCCCTTTGGTTTTATTTATTTATTTATTTATTTATTTATTTTTGGTTGGCTGTTTTAAGACAGGGTCTACAGGGTCTCACTAGTAGATTGAATCCATAGTGATTCTCATGTTTTCAGCCTCGCGAGTGCTGGAATTATAGGCACGTGCCACCACCACTCATTTGCCATCACAGAGCACCCTGGGGACAGGCCGGCACACACGCCAGGGGTTGAACCAGCCAAGTAGGCTCTTTAGTCTGCTGAGCTATTGGGCCAGCCCGAGCTCTGGGTTCTTGATGAAGGTTTTATGGTCTGGGTTTTAGTCAATGGCTTGAAATTGTGACTTGGTTGGGCTCAAGGTTCTAAACATAGGCCTGAGCTCTTCTTCATAGGACAGATTATTTTAGACTGAATTGTGCCAGGTTATAATCTGGGTTCTTGATTCTACACAGGTTTGGGCATTGGACCTGCAGGGGGCTCAAGGTTCCAGAGGGAGCTCTAGGTTATGATGTGAAGCTAAGAATCTAGGGAGTAATTTTGACCTGGGATTGATTGATTGATTTATTTATTTATTTATTTATTTATTTATTTATTTATTTATTTATTTTTTTTTTGTCTTTTTGAGACAGGGTCTCACTATGCAGTTCAGGCTGGCCTTAAACTCACTTTGTAGCTCAGGCTGGTCTCGAACTCACAACAATCCTCCTGCCTCAGCCTCCCGAGTGCTGGGATTACAGGCATTCTGGAGTGTGTGCTCTAGTCTGTTGGTTCTAGACTGAACTTCAGCTTCTGGCATTAGAACCAGCTTATAGGCACTGGGTAGGCCCTAGTCTGCATTTTGACTTCAAGCTAGGGTCTGGGTTCTAAGCTTGAGCCCCAAAGCTAGGAGGGACTCTAGGTTCTTGTGGAGCTTCTGGCTATCATGTGACTTGTGGCATTTAAACTCTGGATTGGACTTGGGTTCCAGACTTCTCACACAGCTGCTATAGACTGGATTTTGAATTAAGCCTGGGACCTGGACTAGGCTCCAGGTCTTGGCTCTAATCTTAAAGTCACTTGTTCCAGCTGGAATGTGGTTCTGGATTTATGTCTAGATTGTATCTTCTGACCTGAGGTTTGGGTTCTAGGTAGTGTTCTGAGTTTCTGAATGTAGACTGTGACCCAGATTCAAGCACCAATCTGGAATGGACTACTCTAAATCTCAGTATGGATGGATCTCCAGGTATATGCTAAATTCTAAACCAGTTTATAGATTCTAAGGTGCTGACAGGCTTTTCAGAACCTAAGCTGAGTTCAAAATTTACAGTATGGATTCCATACTCTGAGCTGTATCTTTCACTCTTAAGATCTTTAGATCCCAAAGCAAGAGCCAGCTACTAACACTGGTTCTACCCAGGGCTCTGGGTTCTCAGCTCAGCTCTGAGGCTCCAGAGAGCCTAGAGCTCACCTGAGGTAAGAGCAGGGAAGGGGAGCACTCACGGGCGGGCACAGTGAGCAGCGGTGAGGACCCACTGGTCCGACAACAGGACCCCTCCACACAAGAACCGCCGTCCAGCCCCAGCCAGAAGAGCCACCTGCCACGGCTGGGAGTTCCGGACACAGGAATAGCCGCCAATTACCTTGTTGTCATCCTCTGGGTTCTGGGCCATGGCTAGGAGTAGACAGGGATGGGATGGGGAAAGCAGGCGAGCAAAGGCTGTCCTTCCCCAGCTCAGCCGGATGTCCTGTCAACCAAGCGCCTTCCTTCCACTCGAACCCTTCAGCCACCGCAACACCTACAGCCCTGAACTCCACTCCCCCACAAGTACTTTCCAGCCCTACTTCTCAGCAAGCCGCATTCCCCCTCCAGTCCTTCCACAACATGCCCTAGAGTGTCTGATCTCTTCTGCAGCGTCCCCACACCATGTGGCCCCCAGGAGCCATGATCTGATCCCCACTTCCTGTATCCACCAAGCACCACCCCCACCCACCATGTTCCCCACTCCCACACCTTCATGCTTATCACAAACCACCTCTTCTGTGTTTCTTCCCTGGCATGCTCCAGGAGAGCTCTGAGCACCTCCATTCTGATAGCACCCAAACAGGGCCTCAGTCTTTCTCTCGCCCGATCCCCTGCCGTGGCCTCTGCCCCCAGCCCCACCATTCCCACCAGTTCCCCGACTCAGGCCGTCAGCCTCCAGCCTTCAGCCTCCAGCCTGGGCTCCACCTACTCTTTCTCTGCCTGCTGCTCCTGAGCAGTCCCACTCCTATAGCCTTTCTCCTGTGCTCCCCAAGCCCATCGCCCTGCACCCCACTGTTCTCTTACCTACAGCCAGGACTTGGAGTGCAGACAGCAGTAGAAACATTCTGGGGCTGGCTGGGGATTGGAAAATTCAGAGAGACAGTGGGAGAGAAGGAATTCACAAGAGAACCCGGCACGGAGGCCACTCACATGGAGACCCCAACCCTTAGAGTCATGGAGCCTGGGCAGAGGTGGAGACTGGAGATTGCCAGGGCAGGGCCAGCAGGGAGGATGCTGAGCTGGCTCCGTCCCCTCTGAGTGAAGGAGGTAGAGGCGATGTCACTTCCCACTCAGGTCAGCAAAGCCTTTTATTCCTGTCGGAGCAGCTGGCCCTTCCCCCCCACCGCCCTTCTTCTGACGTTCCATTTTTATTGTCTGGTGTCCCTGCCAGGACTCCAGCTTCCCCTGTCCTTCCACCCCTTTCTGGTCAGAGAATCCTCCACAGTTAACAAGAACCCGCCCTTGGAAGATGCTATAATCTGGAAGGAATCTGGGAAGGACGACCCTGGGGCGGGGCAGACAGGGCAAGGTACCCTGTCCAGGCAGTGTAGATTTGGTGGTGCAGTGCTGGAATTGGGGTGGGGGCTCAGATGAAAAGGCTGAGACAAGGAAGCATAAGACAGTGGGAGGCTGTGGGGTGAAGGAGAGGTAAGGTATGACGGTAGTGATCAGAGGGAAGGAAATACAGGCATAGCCAGAGGTGTGATTGAGGAGGAGGACAGGGAGGAGAGGGGAGGAGAGGAAGGGGAAGAAAATGTAGATGGGCAATGGGGGAGGGGGAGGGAGGAAGCCACAGGGAGGGAGTGGCCCAGAGACACCCAGAGAGGTAGTCTGGATGGGTAGGGAGACAGAGACAGCGGCCGCCCTCCAAGGTGGCGGCAGTGGTGATGGCATGGGACAGCAGGTGAAGGAACTGGTGACGGATGGAAGAAGTTAGGGACAGCACAGGCAGGGGATCTTGGCTCAGGGAGCAATGGTGCTGATCGGCGAAGGGGACACAGACAGAGGAGCTGGAGGAAGTCAGATGGAGTCCAGGAAGGCACAGGTGGGAGATGGTGCAAGGCCCTGCTGGTTGGGGTCCTCATAGTCCCAGGTGTGAGGATTAGGAGCTCAGTGAGGAGGAGGAATCCCAGCACCAGGGCTGGTGGCCCCTAACTTGGGCCTGCAGAAGGGTGGGGTAAAGCAGAGTACACAGGCTGGGTCAGAGCTGGAGACCCAGGGAAAGGGGACAGAGAGCCAGAGATAACAGGTGGAATGGAGAGATGGGAACAGGTCCTGCCTGCCTGTGGGGGTCCTGGGACCAAGGGTTCCACCCTGACTTGTGGGGAGGGGGGCTGCTCTCCACAGCCCCTCCCCTAGCCTCTTCAGTTCCCTAATGACTATAATTTGTCCCTGGGCCTTGGCAGCACCACCCTGGGCCATGAGCAAGGTGACTCAGACGGCTTCACCTGCACTCTCCCTCTCCTCCCTGGGACAGTTCTCAGCTGCTTTCCTCCTAGGCAGTGCTGCATCCCCAGCCTTTCTTTGCTCAGACACCTAAAGAATCCTCTGGGGACACGGGGCTGGGGTGGCTCGAGGGAGCCCACCTGCAGTATGCTCAGCTGTGGCGTGAGTGGTAACGGGGTTGGATCCCACCATCTGCACATTGAGTTACATCCCCAGCCTTTCCTATTTATATATTTTGAGGAAAGATCTTGCTAAGTTGTTCAGGCTGGATTCAAACTTGAGGTCCTCCTACCTCAGTGTGCCAGAGTTTTGGGATTTCAGGTGTGCAGCAGCACATGCGGCAAGTTCTGGGTCTAGGTGGGGTGATTGTAGTTACCCACACTGAGACCATGTGCACTGACTCCCGCCCCACGGAGGTGCGTGCGCACGCACGCACGGACACACGCACGCATACAAATAGCTGCCTCCAAACAGTGAATGTGGGGTGAAACCTGTGATTTAGGTAACAGTACAGCAGCCGCGCAGCTTCCTGGTCTGCATACCCAAGATGTCTCCGTGTGGGGGAGGTGTGGAAAGGCACACCAGGGTCCCTGTTCTGTACATGTGACTTCTGGTGAGACTCAAAATAGAAAGCTACTTTTTTTGGCAGCACCTAAGATTGAACTCAGACCCTTGCACTTGCCAGGGAAGTGCTTATTCCACTGAGCCATCTCCCTGAACCCCCCTTTAGGTTTTTTTTTGTGTGCGTACAGGGTCTCACTACACAGCCCAGACTCAGTGATACTCCTGCTTTCTGCCTCCCTAGTGCTGGGATTACAGCGCGCCACCACAGCCGGACACCATCGCAGGCTCAGTGCGCTTGAAGGCAGGGCCTGCGCAGCACACGGAACCAGGGATCGAACCCTGGCTCCTGTACTTTCCTAAGCAAGAGTTTAGTCCACTGAGCTATACCGCTGGCCCTCCTTGGCCCCTTTTTTCCTTTTCCTTTTTTTTTTTTCCCCCAAAATAAAAGGTTAAAGGCAAAACAGAATTCTTCTTTCTAGAAAGAACCGGGCTAGGGGCCTGCCAGAAAGCTCAGCTGACTAAAGCGTCTGCTCAAGCACAGCGCAGCGGCAGAGTTAGGCGCGACGAGCCAGCTCCACCCGGGGGGGCGGGCACGCTGCGATGGCGGCTGAGCCTGGGGCTGGGGGCCCACGCCTGTAAATCTCAGCTTTTGGGAGGTTGAAAACAGGAGGATCACTATGATTCCTACTACATAGTGAGTACCCGTAGACCTTGTAGTAAATACAAATGAGAGAGAGAGAAAGAGAGAGAGAGAGAGAGAGAGAGAGAGAGAGAGAGAGAGAGAGAGAGAGAGAGAGGAAGAAAGGAAGCAGGCAAGCAAGCAAGAAAAAGAACTGGGCTTAAAGGAGCCCAAGGGTGTCCTCAACAGGTTGGGGATGTGCCACAAAGTGCAGCTTCATGGGGACCTACCGGCCTCCCCATGGCCACAGCTCCCCTTCTCCCAGATGCTGAAGTACTGGGGTGTCCTGCATCCCTCGCTCCTGGCCTCCAGAACAGGGTTCTCTTGGCTCCGTGCACAGCTAACGAAAGCATGAGCGTGTGAATGAATGAACGAATGAACGAATGAACGAACACAGGCCACAGTTCTCACCTCCGCAAACTCTGTCTCGGAGCACAGCCAAGAAAGCAGCATGAGCCTTAATCCAGCGTCTCGTGCCTGAGGGTGCCCCAGATGCATGAAAAAAGCTTCACAGCGCTGCAGGGGAATAGAAGTTCGCCAAGGTGGCTGGAGTAGAGTGGACCTTGGAGCCCGAGCTCAGTGTGGGACAGAGAAGGGCTCGAGAGGGCAGGGGCCCCCGCAGGCAATGGGGGAGAGTCCCACACCTAGCAGAGGGTGGGGAACGATTCTGAGGAGGGAGAAAAGGCCCTGGGGCTCTTGCCAGAGACTCGGTGCTGGGGTCAGGGGCTGGTGGAGGATAGCAGGGGGTGGCCAGCACCAGCACAGACACAGGCTTCCCTGTTTGCCCAGCGCTCCACATCACCTGGCGAGGCACAGAGCCTTCTTTTTCATTACTGCTTGCTGTGATCTTGTGAGAAAACTGTTACTTTTTCTTGTAGCAAAGCGTCCACACATTTATGACCCTAACCACCTTGAGAGCAATGCCGTGGGACTCCGGGCTTTCACCTGCCGAGCGGCCCTCGCTACTGTCCTTCTCTCCAAAGCTTCCTCTCAGTCCGCCACTGAAACTCTGCACCTCGGGAACAATCACTTTGGACTTCCCCGCCCTCTGGACCCTGGGAACCACCACCCTTCCCTGGGAACTGGGCACCTCCAGGTACCCTGTGTACCAGGAATCCCATTGTCTGTCCTTCCCTGCGTGGCTTCTTTCAGTTAGCATAATGTGTTCATGATTCACCACCAGCTTGCAGCACTTACCAGGGTTTCCTTCCTTCTAAAGGCTGAGTAATGTTCCGTGTATGTACAGACAGCATTTTGTTTATCCAGCTAAATTCTTTGTGTGGATTAATTTGCTCCCTCCTCCTTTTACTTCCTCTCTCCTATCTACCTTCCTTTTCCTTCCCTTCCTGCTTTTAACCAATATTTAATGAGCGCCTACTACACAACCACCCACTCACCCATCCATCAATCCATCCATCCCCTCATCCATCCACTGACCCACTGGTTTGTCATGTTCCTGGTTGCTGGGAAAACAACAGTGAACAAAATAGACCAGAAGAATCCCTACTGTGCCTTATATTCTTGAAGAAAAAGAAAATGAGCTGACGAAAGAGGGGCGCACACACAGATGCTGTGGCGAGGGGCTGTGGCAAGGCTGGTGTAGCAGGTGTGGAGCGGAAGAGAAAGGCATCGAAGGCTTGGGAAGTCCGGACTCACAGGACAGGAACTATGGCGTCCCCAGAGCACCGAGGGGGAAACTGAGGTTGAGAGACAGGAATGGCTCTGCTGAGGCCCCTTGGCAGCAGGCCAGCTCCGCCACCTCCTAGGCCTCACTTCCCTTGACCCCGTGGCTTGCTCTTGCTTGCCTGTGTCCAACAGGATTAAAGCATGACTGATGAATGCGCTCAGATCCGTCCCTAAAGGCGTGAGAACGCGGGCGTCCCCGAGTTACTCTGTGGCCCTCACAAGATGGAGTTGGGTCACTCATCAGGTTGCACAATGCTGAGAGGAGGCCTCGATCCCAGCCCAGGCAGGAGCTGTGGATCCCCAGAGCATGGAGCTATTAGCAGTGGACAAGGGCAAAGACACCCCTTCCTTTGCTGCAGAAAGGAAGGGAGAAGGGGTGTTGTGGGCACAATGCAGGTCATAGGAAGCCCGGGCTTGCCCAGTGGCTTTTTTCCTCCTGCAAGATGGCAGCTAGCTGATCTTGGGGGCACCTGGGCAGGTGGGGGCAGGTGGGCACAGGAGGTACCCATGTGGAGTGGGTGATTGCACCTTCTGAGGGGCACCATCTTCTACTGGGATGGCCGTGCTGTTTATTTCTCTCAGGCAGCTGGGTGCGGGCAGGGTAGTCACAGGCAGGGATGCTGCAGACATGGCCGGAAGGATGGACATGGAGTGCAGGGAGTGAGGATGGGGGGTTTTGGTGGAGACGCTGCAGGGACGGCAGTGTCTTCAGGGTGGAGCAACAGGAAGGGCAAAGCCAACCTCGGCGTCAGAGCATGTGAGGCTGTGGCCAGGGAGTGGGCTTGGGGCTCTGTGTATTTGGGAGTGGAGACAGAGGCGCTGGGTGGCTATGGGAATTGATGGGGGCATGGAAGGGGTCTCTGGCCCTGGGGAACTGAGAGCGCCTTCTGGCCCCTGACTGCTTGTGTCTCTGTGGACAATATCAGGCCAAGAGCCTGGCATACATGGGCACCCAATGATGTCCAAGGCACCAGGGAGGAAAAAGGCCTTATCACAAGTGGCTTGTGAAAGAGGCAGAGTCAGGACTTGGACCGGAACTGCTGAGTGTTCAGCTCCCCACCAGTGTCCCTCGATGAAGCCCCTGCCCTTAGGACAGAATGTGTAGAAAGAGTACGCGTGGATGGAGCAGACAGATGCCCCTCTGTCCTCCCTGGGCTCCAGGCACTCCGGGTTAGCAACACTAGGATCTAGCATGTGCTGTGCCTCAGTTCTCCCTGTCTGCAGATGACATGTGAGGCCAGCTGTCGGAGCAGGAGACCAGGAGATGGGGTGCGGAGGGCGTGCCCACTGCTGCTGGGTGAGCGAGTGGCAGTGCTGGGGCTAGAGCCCAGCCCGCCCCACCTGATGCCCTCTGCTGAGGTTTCTATGTGGCTCCTGGGCTGCCACTCAGAGGTGAAGTATCTGAGTCCATACCACCCGCCAGGCAGCCTGTGTGCGAACCCGAGCCCCTCCATCTCAGACCCCACTGACGTCAGCGTGGCCCCTGGGGCCCCCTGACATTCCGAGTCGCCCTCTGTCCTTCTCAGCTGCTCACCTCAAGCCCTGGGTGTGCTCCCCGACTGCTGCCTTGCTCCTACCTCCCATTTGGCGATCTTGTCACCTTAGCTCCTGCCCTTGCCACCAGCCGTGCCCCGACCTCGCACCGCACAGGTGTGACAGCGTGAGTTGGCCCCCACACTTCCACACTGAACTCCTCCTGCCCCAGGCTGGCTCGTTCTGTGCTCAGCTGACACCTGTGATGGCTTTGTGTACGTGCCACCTGCCTGAACCCTGTCCAAAGCCATCAGAGGCTGCACTGTCATGGATCTAGATGCCCCCGAAGAACTTCGCCTGGCATCTGATGGCCCTCCCAGCCTCATCTCTCCATTGGGAACTGTGCCTTGGCCCTCTGGGCTCCTTTGATTTTCTGCATCTGGCCGGTACCTTTCTGCCGCAGGGCCTCTGTCTGCGCTGTCAGGTTGGACTGCCTGGGACGGACCTTGCCACACTGCGCCTGTCCCCTCCTTCAGATTCAGCCTGAAGGTCGCCGCCTGTGCACCTTCTCCAGGCTTCTCTTCTAGCTCCTATCTCAGCCCTGGCTGATTTCCTCCCTGTGGCTTACTTTAATCTGTGACTGCTTTGTGTCTGCTTCTCTGTGTCATATTTTGCATTAGCGCTACTGGACGACCCTCCTGTGTTAGTTGCTCTCAGCATTCATCTGCCCCCCACAACAAGTGTTAGGTCTCAGGGCCCGGACTGCATGGCACTGCCCCTCAGCCCAGGCCTCGGGAATGTCTGTGGGAGGGGCAGCGTCTCTCTCCTGACTTCCGCAGGTCTGGCCTGGCACCCAGCATGGCTGGCTGAGACCATTCTGGGGCCCGTTTCTCCCCAGAACCTCCGCTTCTGCCGCCTCTACCCCTTCTGGCCTCTCAGAGACCTCCTGTCAGCCAGATTGAACAGTACCCAGAGGTGGCAATGGAAAAAGCCCACCCTCCCCTGCTGGCTTCCCAAGCACTGTGGGGGTGGAAGGCTCCTGGACCCAGACCTGAGACACTGGGGTCTCATAGACCCAGGGCCAAGGTCAGCAGCACCCTAGGCCTCTGGTGTCCATGCAGGAGTCTCCTGTGGCCACAGACCTCAGCAAAAGCTCTCCTTGGCTTCGGTAGCAGACAGGGACCTCCAGCCTGGCTGCGGGGTCTGGTGTGTCCAGGGGCTGCTCCTCTGGCCACACGAAGCCTCTCCTGCCCTCCAGATTCCTGTCCCTTCCAGTGGGTACACAATGGCTTCTGCCTTGGGTCAGGGAAGGTACCTTCAGTCTGCGTAGGGGACATCTTGTGGCTTTACATCTTTGAGTTCAGGTAGGGGTTCCACTTCCAGCCCTTGGGGACACTCAGTACCCACCCTGGCTTCTCCCCTCCGCAAGGCCCTGGACACATGGTGCTGGTCCTGTCTGCTGATCCTCCTCCGGGAGCGTGACAGTGGCGGAGGGCCTGAGCCCCCTGTGCAAGGCCACTGCCTGCCCTGCTCTCTGCCCTGTACCTCTGGCCCTCCCCAGCACACTCTTACTCATCCTCTGGGTCTGGGCTTAAGCACCACCTCCTCCAGGAAGCATCCATGACGCACCCCACCGAGCCGGACACCCCACCTCTGGGCTTCCCAGTGTCCCTCCTCACCCTCTGGGTGGCACGTAGCCCTGCGGTCTTGACTTGCCACTGTCCTTGCCCACCTCCTGCACCAGACAGGGTGCCCATCAAGGGCAAGGATGGCAGCTGACTCAGCTGTTTCCCCACCGCTCCGCAGGGCCGGCTCTGGGAGGTGTCAGGAAGTGTTTGAGGCATGAACAAGGCGGTGATCCTTATCTTTCCTCTCCTCGGAGAGCCTGCATGTTCTGCCACTCTCGAACCCAAAGCCAGCCTGGGAACCCGCCTGCTCTGACCTCTTCTTTGAGCAGGGAGTGCCACTGCTGTCCCTTCCTGAGTGCTGTACTCCTCATTCACAGGTCTCCACCTGAAGTCACCTCCTGCTAAGGTCTCCTGCCATGCCATGTGAGTGCACACAACGCGCTCCTGTCCCATACTTGGCACTACCTGACCTGCTATACACATGACTTCTTTTTAAAATCTTTGGCCAGGTTGTTTTAGTCTTCACTGCTACCCAAGTCGCACCATGTCAGTGTTGGTGGAACACATGAACGCAAGACGCTTCAGGCCAAAGCATGCCTATGCTTCTGCAGGGCCTTACAGGCGCTACTGCTCTGCGTCTCTGTCTCTTACATCCTGGCCGGGAATCTAGGAGGGACCAGGGACCTGAGTCCCTATCTGGGTTTGGAAGACCTGCTGTTCCCGGGCCACCTGCTGCACCAGTGAAGGTACAGTGGCCCCTAGTGGCCACAGCTGAAAACAGAAGCTTCTCGGTGTCGGGAAGGCAAAGCAGAATTGTGAAGGTATGGGGCTAACCCCAGCGGTGATGGAGGGAGGCTTAGACAGGATTGCGAGTTTGAGCCCAGTTAAGAGACACAGCAAGCCATAGGCTCAACTCCCTGCATGGAGGTGGGGGTGGGGGTAGGAAGCGCTCAAGGAGCTCATGCATACTCTTAACAACCCACCGCTTCCTCACATCAAGGGAGACTGTAGAGCAGAAAGCAAAGGTCCCTGTCCCAAGCCGTACTGACTCCGTGGCAGACCTGTCACAAGAATCTGTGTCTTCTGATTCCAGTAAGTGGTGAAGCAAAAGGGCCTGCAGCCCCTGCCCTCTCCCTGGAATGCTGCTATGTGACCATGGGCAAGTTTCTTCACCTCTTTGGGCCACAAGTGTATTCCTTGTCGAACTAGAAAAATAGATCCACCCCTAACATCACTGAACAAAGAAGGACACTTGGCACCTTGCCGGCCAAGCAAGCAGCTGCCAGGACAATGGATCTTAATCGTCTTGCATCCCCCATAGCCTGTTTTCCCCGCAGCATCTAGAGGAAGTTTTTAAAAATGCAAATTGGATGGGCTCCTGGGATCAAAGCCCTCCCAGGTGCCCAGGTTTAGAATAAAACCCAAGATCCAGGAGTAGTGGCCCACCCCATTCCAGAAGTCTGGGAGGCTGAGGCAGGAAGATAGTTAAGTTGAAGTCCAATCAGGACAACTGAGACTGTCTCAAAATACATAGAGGAAGTACTTGAGGAATGTTTGTTTAGTAAAAAGCTGATGCTCTGTAACTCTGAGAAAACACCGGGAGAGGCAGAGCACTCATCTATGCTCTCTGGCCTTATCTAATAAGGACAAAGACCAAATTCTTGCATGGCCGCCCACTGAGCACAACAGGCTGGGGCTTGGCGTGTCCGCCGCCCAGGACTGGGAGGGAAGGGAGCCTCAGAAGGCTTCTGGGAAAACTTGGAGGATTGCGGTGCGGGGGTTGAGATCCCGGAGTCTTCCCAACTGTCAGGAGGAAGCTTGAGGTCTCAGCATCCAGCCCCACTGGACAGCAACCCTCAAGCCAGCGCCCTCTGGCGGCCAGACCTTAACATGCACGGCCACGCCATCGCTGTTTCTTCTGCACCTGAGAACTTCCAATAGAGTTAGGTTGGAGGGGTTTGGTTTTATTTTCAGAGAAGAGCATGGAAGATCAGAAAGCATTAAGCTCCAGTCCAGGCCCATCCACCTCTGCCTCTGAAGCCCGAGACCTGGGGCCCCACCCAGTCTCTCACCCGGGACAGAGACACCGGGTGCGATTTGGGAAGAGAAGGAGGACAGGATGGGCAGGGGGCGACCCTTAACATCTGGGTGCCGGGGATCCGGGTAGGTAGGTAGGTCCAGCGCGGTCACGAGCTGTGGCCCTGGGGCGAGGAGAGGCGAGGCAAGGTGTGCGACTGAGCGGAAGACCTTCAGTGACTTCGAAGGTCCCAGCACAGCAGGTAGGAGGCCCATTCCCCCGGTGGCGTGTGGTGCTCAAAGCCTCAGTCCTGGGTCCCGCCTCGTGGAAGGGCTAGCTTACTGCAGTCCCGGCAGGATCCCAGTGGAGCCTGGGCGCTAGAAGGCGGTGGCGGCCTGGACAGCGGCCCCGGCATGGCCCCGCGTTCCCTGAGCGTCCCTGTCACCGCGGTGCTGGCGCTCGCCAATGGCCAGGCGGGGTCGGCCGCGATCCAGGCCGTCCAGCTGCGCGCAGGCCTGGCAGAGCGCGCGGCTGGCCAGCGCCCCGCAGCGGGAGCCGGCGCTGGGCCGCGGGGGCTGCACGGCAGGAGCCAGCGCCAAGCGCTCGTCCCAGTGCACCAGGTCCAGCACCGCAGTGGGCCGCGCCGCCTCCAGGAGCTTGAGCAGGTCCCGCGCGTGGCCGCGGAAGGCCTCGGGCGCGTACACGCACGCCTCAAAGAATTAGTCGAGGTGGCGGAAATGCGCGTACAGTACCACCTCCTTCTGCGAGGCGAACTGTAGCGGGCTGCAGCGAGGAAGGGCGCCCCCCTCGCCTGGGGAGCCCAGGCCCCCGCCACGGGCCAGCCGAGCCGCGTCGCCGCGCAGGAAGTTCATGAGCACTGTCTCAGCCACATCGTCCGCGTTGTGGCCTGCGGGAGACAGAGGGGACAATTCCGCTGCACTGGAGCTCCACCCCCACCACTCACAAGAGAACCATGGGGCAGCCAGTGGGGGTGAGTTGGAGGGGTCA
Organism: Ctenomys sociabilis; assembly: GCA_004027165.1. Lineage (NCBI taxonomy): Eukaryota > Metazoa > Chordata > Mammalia > Rodentia > Ctenomyidae > Ctenomys > Ctenomys sociabilis. The sequence goes on from PVKA01009136.1 coordinate 42,414, forward strand.
GCGAGAGCTCTGCGTGAAAAGCCCCTGCAGCAAGCAGGGACGCACCTGACACCCACCTACTGCATCAGGCCCTGGGCTCCTGTAGCCCCAGCCCCGTAAGCTAAAGTCCTTGTCCTCTCTAATGCAGGAACCAGGACAGAGGGAAATGAGGGCGGCAGGTGGAATTGCGTGGGATAGGAGGAGGATCAGAGCGCTGCATCCTGGACTCAATGGCCAAGGTTGGCTCTGAGGATGGAGAGGCGTCCAGGAGCCAGACAATTCAGTGATCTCTGGAAGGCCAAAGTGGCAGGGAAGCATTCTCCTGAGGGCCTCCATAAGGCATCAATCCATTGACACCTGACACCTTAGCTCAGGACGAACCTTGCCGGATCTCCAACCACAAATACAAGGTAATCTGTCAAAGCACCAACAGGAAACACAGTGTTTACGGTACCTTTGTTTACTAAGATAGAAAGAGTCCACTGTACAGCTCCTGGTTGTATTTGAGTTTATAGCAGTGGTTCTCAAGCAGGGGTGATTTTGCCCAACCACCTTTAGCAAAGCGGAGAGACATTTAGGGTTATCATGACAGGATGGCGGGGCGATACTCGCAAGTAGTGAACGCCACAGTGCAACAACAACTTGGCCCCGAAGGTGTTTTAATTGAGAAGCCCCAGTTCACGAGGCACAACCCAGCAAGAACTTCACTCTAGGCTTGTTTTTAGAAGCAGTTACTTTCCAAAGGTATCTGACAGGGAGACAGCTCAGTGACACAAGTGGCAAATGCAAGGTCCCGAGTTTTATCCCTGGCACCAAAAAATAAAAATAAATAAATAAAGGTCCCTGCCAAGGCCAGGAACTTGGAAGCAGGTGTCTCTGCTCCCCAAAACTATGACCTGATAAGTGTTTACTCTCCCAGAGTCTGGGGACTTTAAGTTATAAACTGCATTACTCACGGGAGGCTGGGTCTACTCTGTACCTTGTCATTAAAAATCCACTTAAGAGCTCAGTAATTAGAATAATTATTACAAAATGCTTTTGAAAACAGATTGTATAAACGAAGAATAAGAATCATTTTTACAAGTTAGGGATTTTTCTGGATGCTTTCATTATCTTTACAAGCACAAATTAGTGTGATTCTAACTAATTAACTTTAAGGCCCAAGGCAACTTTCCATTGCCCCATACTGACCACTCTTCTGTGGAAAGGATTATTCTCCCATTTGCCATCCGAGAAAGCTAAGGCCCAGTGAGATCCTGGGCTTTGTCCAGATTTACAGAGCAAGGCAGGCACAAAAGCAGCGAATGGAGCCCAGTCTGCCATGCTCAGGGCCCATGCCCCAGCACAGTGGGAGGGGGACACAGAGGCGCCTTGGCTTCTATGCCCTTGCCAGCACTGAGTCTCTGTGGTCTCCTGCTGCCACCCTCTCCCGCTAGATGACAGTGGCTGCCTCCCTCTTTCCTGGCCTCCTTGCCTCTCCAATTCAGGCTCCTCTCCACAGCTTTCCTGAGGTTTTCAAAGATTTTTCACCTGACCAGAATCCCCACGGCCCTGAGGGTAAGGCCCTGACCCTTCCTAAATCTCCGGCCTCCTCTCCCCTGTCCGCTGGGCTCCAGCCAGGCTGGACATCTTGGGCAGCCCAGACTGGCCTCACTGGTTTCCTCCACCACAATCCTGCCCCCCTTCACTGGAAGCCTTTGGATCCCAGGACTTCTAACTACCTTGGTCGCTGAATTTTCTTCAGCAACATTTATGTTCATTTATAATTTTGTATAGGAAAACCACAAAACCTGAAATTGTGCACAACTGTATTTTTAGCTCTAGAGCAAGAATGATGCTACCATTACAGATATGTAATATGTCACTGTATGTATATGTATTATATTACATTGCATGTTAGTGCAATTATAGTAATGAAAATATCTATATTTACAACTACAAAAGATTTATATGCATATATGTGCACATTATTGACTCCTGCTAACTCTTTTATTGTCATTATCAATGTATGAATTAGGTATCACTAACATACCTATCTCCCCCCACCGTCCCAGGACCTTCACACTGAGGTATATTCCAGGGTTTTTTATTCCTTGAGACAGGGTCTTGCTAAGTCCCTAAACTGCCCTGGCAGGACTCGAAATGGAATCCTCCTGCCACAGCCTCCGTCAGTGCAGAGATTACACGTGCGCACCACTACACAGAGCTAATAGTCCTATTTTAGGGATGAGAAAATAGAAGCGCAAAGAACTTGAGAAATTTGCTCTGGTCAGTTGTGTCTGGCATAAAGATGAAAAAGACAACGAAGAATGCTGGAAACAATTTTTAAAAAGTTGAAGGACTTTAGATCCTGGGAACTTGTTTTTTTTTTTTTTTAGTATTTTAGGGAAGGGCCTACAGGATGTTCAGGGTCTCACTACTAGGCTGGACTCATAGTGATTCGCCTGTTTACAGCCTCCCACAAGCTGGGATTACAGGTGCGTGCCACGTCCAGTCTCAATTGCTGTCTCAGTGTGCATGGGGGTGGGCACAGCAGACCCAGGGATCGAACCCCAGCCCCTACACCTGCTTGCAGACACTTTAATCCGCTGAGCTATTTGGCTGGACCTGGAACTAACTTCTGCATTCTGACTCTTTTGCCAATTTGTGTACACCAGAGTGGTGGCCAGACCTAAGTCTTTGTAATAATGCCCCACCTGGTGCTACTATCTCCTAGCCCTGGAGACTTCGAGGTGGCTTGGAGACCCAAACTGGAGCCTGCCAACAATACATATGCTGGTTTGGTTACTCCCCTTGGGCCTCTTTCAGGGCCCTCCGCTCTCCTGCGCATGCACCCAGTTTAGCACGTTTTCACTTCCGCAGCTGCACCTGTACCTGCACCTGCACACCTGTCACGATATGCGTGGCTCCCACGAGGTGCGCCCCTTCCTCCAGCGCTCGGTGCCGCAGAACCCTGCAGAAGGTGCAGCTGGAGCAGCTGCGGCCGGTGCCTGCTGTGCTAAGGGGCACAGCGTCCATCGTCCAGCCCCTCAAGAGGTCCTCGTAGGCCACGACGGTGAGCGGCAGCCCTCAGCGCGCTGCCTGGTGCCGCACAGCCGCCAGCGCTGCGTCCCGGTAGCCGCTGATGCCCTCGTCCACGGCCACGAGGCGCAGTGCGATGTCAGGCGTGGCGCGAGCTCCCGAAGCACGTGTGCCAGCACAGTGGAGTCCTTGCCCCCGGAGGCGCCCACGGCCACCACAGCACCAGGCGGCAGCAGACGGCCTGCGACCACTGTGTGCAGCACCTCGGCCTCGAGGGTGGCGCAGAAGCAGAGTCCGCACAGCGCCTGCCCAGAGCGCGGGCAGTAGAGGGCGGCAAGGGCCGCGTGGCAGGAGGCGCAGGTCGGGGCAGGCATTGTGGGGTCACCAGACTGGGTGGCGTCTCCTGGATGGGAGAGAGAAGGGTGTCACATGTACCTTGGATTGTGGGGAGACTGGCTGGATGGCATCCTGTGTGCAGTAGACTGGGAAAAAGTGTGCGCATGGGAAGCAGCTTTGTCCCACGCTGGGAGTGGAAGTTCATACCTGAGTTACAGGGAAGGATCCTACCATCTCCGGAAAGACTCCCTGGATTGTACCCCTTATGCACCAAGAGGAGGTGGTTTCCGGAGGAAGGAGGAGGACAGAGCAGGATATATATACTCAGACTTAAGTTCGTCCATTCCAGAGAGACGACAGTGCCTGGAGGGGCCAGTTAGTTGCATAGCTCCTTGCTGTAGCCCTGACCTGAGGGACAAGGTGGCTCTGAGGTGACAAGAGCCTTTGGATAGTTCAGACTCAGGAGAGGAGTCAGAGACTCTTAAGGCCAGAGGGAGGCCAAGGGGCCGAGCTTCTGTTGGGGGAAGGTGGATAAACCTAAAAGATCAATAAGATTCCCTAGGGGGAGGGGAGAGGGCAGGATACCTTGTCCAGAAATCGGTTCTGCTTGGTTCTTCTCAAAGGCAGGGTGATCACTTCCTCCAGAGACCCCCAGCTGGGCTCTACATCTTCAGGTGCACAAGCTTCTCTGGCCTTGAGGCGACAGGGCTCAGCCCACCTTTAACTCTTTGGGTTCAACTCCTTTCCTGCCACATCTCTCCATGCCCAACCATGACACAAGTGTTCTAGCCACTTTCTTTGGCCCTGCCTGCCTGGCGAACCCACAAAATCCCAAGCCAACATCATATCTACCTTGGGCTTCTCACTGTTCAGAGTAGGCCATGCCTGACCAGCTTAGGGTCTGCTACAATTTCCGCTTACCCTTCAACTCCCTTTTCCCTGTAATTTTATGCCAGCATTTACTGTCTGTAACCTTCGCAAGGACAGGGATCAACCCCAAATCCCTGATTCCTTGAACCAAATGGGCTTTCTGCAGTAAAAGGGACCTCCACACTTTAGTTTTTCAGGCCAGAAGCCTTGGAGTCTGGGAGTCTAGGGCTGTTCTTTCTCTCACTACTCTCCTCACTCCATCTGTGGGTGACTCCAGATTTTAAGGTCAAGTTCTGACTTTTTTTCCAGGGGTATCCTCAGAACTCAAATCCCAAATTCTCAAAGAGAGCATGGTAAATCCTGTTTGTAAAACAGAACAGCAGCCAAACTCCATCTCCACTGCTGGCATCCTTCTTTGGGCCACCTCTCTCCTGGACTGTTGCAGGAAGCACCTCACTGATCTCCCTGCCCCCACCTCCTCTCTTCCACACGTAGCATCTGTCCCACAGGAGTACATGCCAGTGCTCTGCTGGGCCCTAGGCAACCTGGCTCCATTTAGCTAACCTCATGCCCTTCTAAGCACGATAGCCTCTCAAGAACACAAGGCACATGCCTGCCTCTGCTCAGAGTATAGCGTGTGACACACCAGGCAGCCCATGCTCAGCAAGAATATCCCTCAGTGCTGAACAATGCTCCTTGACATCTTTTTTCTCCCCTGGCTTTTGACTCAGCCTTCCCTCTCATGCCGAAAAGTGTATCTTTCAGTGCCTTTTCCAAGGCACTCTGCATGTTCTCAGGTCCCACTTGTCATCTTCTTGTCACTCGTGGGTGGCTCTGAATTGTGATACTCAAATGCACTCACAGGCCACCCTCCAAATATCCTCCTGAAGATCCCTGATTGGCTGGTGAGGGCTGTTAAGACCCTCTAGCCCGACCTGTTTCTTTCTCACAACGCTATGTCTCTGGTCCTTGGAGCTGCTGTCATCTTCCACCCATCAGTCCTGCAGCACAGGGTGTAAGTCAGTCTGCACTCAGCTATCACCCTCTGAATCTATAGCGACGAGATCCTGGACAGTCAATATCCTCAGTGGGGGAGGTCCTGCCAGATGAGGCTGTACGCCTTGGCAGTCTACGAAGACCGTGATGTGGAATTTTACTTTTATTCTGAGGGTGACAGTTTACACGATAGGGCTTGGGGCAGAGAAGTAACGAGATCGGACAGATTTCCAAAATGCTTTTAGCTGTTGCGTGACGAAGACTCTCAGGTAAAGGCAGAAACAGGAGGCGGCGAGCAGGGCTATGGCAGCTGGCAGGGAAAGCTGAGCTGGGCTGCGCAGAGCCGGACTTAGTAGGTGGCTAAGATGAGGGACTAGTTTCGTGTGCACAGACGGGACACAGACCCTGAGGTCACCTTCAGAACCCAGCTATGTCAGAAAGGCAGTGCTACGTGGCTCCATCGGGGCAGAGGTTTTGGGGCAGGTGAGTGTTCTCCTTATGTAGCTCTTGGGGATAGGGGCAGGCAGATGGCCTTATATCTAAGCAGAAGAGGATAATCTGGTGAGAGGGGCTAGACACGTGTGGGACGCAGGCTTTGGAAATCACAGAAACGAGTGTCACCACCCCAGAAAGACCTTCAGATCTCCCAAGGCACCGCCACATACAGTGCAGTGCCGGGGACGGACTCACCTGGGTGAAATTCGGCTCAACACATCCAAACTTCCAACCATGCGGAATCCAGAGGCGGAAGTTGCCCCGATACTACAACTCCCATAAGGTTTTGGGGCAGTTTTGCCATCGGCTCCCAGAATGCAACAGCTTCTCCAGAGCGACTGTGCGCTGGGGGTCCGCTGCGCCTACGACTCCCAGCAACCCATGCGTTCCGAGGTTTACTCCATTGACCGCTCGTGTTTTCGGCCTCTGTGCACCGTCCTGAGGCGAGGTGGAGGTGTGTGTAGTGGGTGCTGTGGCAGCTTGGGGTCGCCTTGCTGGTCCCCGCAGAGGCCCAGTTGCACCGTGATGATTTCCTATTTTTGCGGACTAGGATAGACCGTTGAAGAGCTTACTGAGGGTGTGATTTCTACCCTTTAAGACGGGGTCGCTTGTGGGACTCGAAGGTGGCGAGTGGGAGGATTTGGATGGGGCTGAAGTGGCAGCGTTGGGGTAGCGTTGGCAGCAGTGCGCCTGCGCAAGAAGAAGGGTGGGCTTCGGGGAGCTGTGAGGGTGAAAGGTTTCTGTGAGAGTCAACCGTACTACTATTGGCGGTTTGCTTTTTCTATGTGTCTTGGCTCTGGGTAATGAATGCAAGTGACTGCGCAGCTGTCTGTACGGGCTTGAGACCACTACACAATCCCTTCCCTTATAAATGAAAGTGCAGACCAAGATGGCAGACAGGTAAGAGAAGTCTTCATTTATCAGAGACCCTGTAGACCCCGACTTCCAAGACGAAGAAACCACATATTTCTATGACTTTCCTTCCTACAACCCCCATCCGCCACCCCACCCCGACTCTTCCACAGAGTTCTCCCATCTAATGTCTCTTCCCTTTTCTTTTCTTTCTTTCTTTTTTTTTTTTTTTTTTTTTTTTGTCTTTTTGAGACAGGGTCTCACTATGCAGTATGCAGTTTAGGCTGGCCTTAAGCTCACTTTGTAGCTCTCAGGCTTGTCTCGAACTCACAACAATCCTCCTGCCTCAGCCTCCCGAGGGCTGGGATTATAGGCATGCACCACCGTTTTCTCAGGGCTGTCAGGGAGCCTCTCAGCCTGCACTGGAAGCCCTGGCCACCTTTCCATCCTCAACACTCATTGTCCTTTGTCGGGTCTAGCAACACCCTCCCAAGAAGTTACTGTCTAGTAGAAGACACCATAGTCTGGCGGAGGCTTGCTGGATCTCTGCACCTCTGGCCATGGAGGCTTTGCTCTCTGTAGCAGAACACGTATCTGAAGGCTGCAGCCTGCGTCTGCCCCTTGTCACAGCACTCTTCTCAATATTTGCCCATGGCTAGAAACTCTTCTGGATAGAATTGGCATGTGGGGTCATACACTGAGCTCAGCAGCATCTGATACCTAGTAAAGAGGTGTGGGTGTGTGTCCCTGCAGTGTGCTCCTGCAGTCTGTTTTGGCCCAGGTCCAGCTCTCTTCCAACTGCCATCTAGTGTTTTTGCAGATAGACCGTAAGCCTCCTGTGGTTCCGGTGCTAAAGAATTGCGTTCAGAGGAAACTGACTCTGTCTCATCTTTTTTTTTTTTTTTTTCTTTGATACCGGGTCTTGCTGTACAGTTCAGGCTCATAGTGATCCTCCTAACTCAGCCTCCCCAGCTGGGATTGTAGGCATGTGCCACCATACCTGTGGGGCCGGCATAGCATGCAATACTGGGGATCAATCTCAGGACCTTGGGCTTTCCAGGCAGGTGCTTAGACCGCTGGACTGACTCTATCTCTCTTATCCCATCTTGGTGAGCTGCAAGAAGCCACACATCAAGCGAATCCAAATGAGTGCTTGGGATTTCTTCTAACTGTCAAGCTGTGCCTAGTCTTCCCAGTGTGTAAAGTATTCAGATGCTGAATTCAGAAGGAGGGAACTGGTGTGGGCTTAGGAAGAGGTGGATGAGCCAGCCTGGGCCAAGGCAGGGAGAGAGGACCGGGATGTTTCGACTTCTTACCCCCCTGCTCTCTGCATCCGGATGGAGGCCTGAAGTCATGTGGAGCATCTCAGGCTTCTGCTGTGGAGACCCAGATCTGTGGCTATTCTGTGCTGGCTGAACTGGGGCCTGACCCAAATGTGTCCTAATCTTCAAAGCTATGAATATGCAGCTGCAATGATGCAAACTGAGAGAGTGGAGTGAGGAGCTCACTTGCCCCAGCCGTGACCTGGAGGAAAAATCATATGTGTGGTCAGGAATTTACAGAATGGATATACAGGTACACAGAAGGTATATGATAGCATTATGTCCATATAAATATAGGTATATTTACAGAGGATATGAACTCACTTGAGTATATACATACTCAAGAGTTGGACATGGTGGTGCATATCTGTACTCCCAGTTACCCAAAAATCAGTGGCAGGAGGATGGGAAGTTGGAGGTCATCCTGGTCATTATAACAAGACTGTCTCAAAAGCAGCTTAAGAAGGGCTTGAGGTTTACCTAAGTGGTGGAGTGCCTCTGTGTTCTGTCTGCAGTGCTAGGGGGGAAAAACCAACAGGACAGACATCAATAAGAAATCAGTCTAATGTGTGTAAGTGCACCCAGGACTTCAACAGACTATAAGACACATAGAGACTCTAAATAAGTACCTAAAGATGTACTTCATGAGTCAGCAGAGAAATGCAAAGTGAAGCCGCAGTGCATGAGATGAAAGAAGAGTGCCTGAAATAAAAGAGCAGTCACGCTGAGTGTTGGAGAGGTTGTGGGGGCATCTGGGACTCCTGCCTGCTCCTGGTGAGGGTGTACCATGGATAGCCCCTTTGGATGACATGTTGAGTGTCTTAATATTTCAGTGCATGCTTGTCTGTATCGCTTGTCACTACCATTCCTTGGCATTTACTCAGGAGAAAGGAGAGTATATATTTGTACAGTGATATTTATGGAACATAGATAGCCCTGAGAACAAGCCTTAGACACATCACAGAGGAAGCTGTGTGTATCCATCAGTGGGATGCTAGTATTTAGCAAGGAAAAAGGAACTTGTGCTGGCATGTGCTCCAACACAAGTGAATCTGAAAATAACTATGCTGACTGAAAGAGCCCAGACAGAAAGCCCATAGTCATAGAGAGCTTACAGCCCACATCACTGTGCCAGCTACTCAGTGGTTGCCTGGAAAGCCACCCTTCTTTCCCTCCTCGCTTCTCAGTACTCCTCCCTTTCGTCCTCTCCACTGCCTCTCCTTTCTCCTCCCTGTCTTCTTCCTCTTTCTCTCTCCTCCTTTTCCCATCTCCCTTTAGGTGCCCCAAGTCTCTTCCCCTGGACCTTCTGACTGCTGATTCTCTCCCTCACGAGAGCCCCCAAGGATCCAGCTGTTCCTGGACTGCTGACCCCGGGAGCAGTCTTAAGCTTTCACTTGGGAAGCCAGGTATGGATTCCATGGTCCCTTCCGGAGTCACATACTAGAGCCTGCATACCACTTTCTATTTGGGGGTCAGAATCATGATCCTTCTCACCCCAGGAAGTCACTCCAGGGATTGAAGTGGAAGAAACCTCTCCATTCTTATTAAGGCAAAGTTCTGGACATCAGATGTGCCTCTGATGTAGTCACAACAAATCCCTGCAAGAATAGGGGTTCTCTCTCTTCTGTCTCATGGTCTCACCTTAGCACCCCCAACCTCTGACTTCGCTTAAGTAGTTTGCCATATTTCTTACACATTCAGAACAAACTTTTGCTCTCGTACCTATTGAGTATGGAGATCTCACTTGGGGATTTCCGTGTACTCACAAGCAAGATTATCTGCAGTTGAGCTGATGATGATTAGGGCTCATGGCGTCAGCAAAAGGGCCATCAGAATCCATAATCATAATCATGGTTCATTAACAAGGGAAAAACTCCCCAGAGCGTATTTTCACCTTCCAGTCATTCTGTTGGCCACCACGTCCACCAGCCATGCTTGGATTGTTAGATCTTTTTCTGGCTTGTTCATCAGGATTCTACAGGCCCAGTTCCAGGTCCTCACTAGTGCTTCACTGTCATTTGCCCTCAACCCGCTGCAAGCCCATCTCTCCCTGGGGACAGCGCCTTACTTTTTATTCCTGATTGTGGTAAAGCAGCCTGAGGTGAGCCTCAATCTGTATTCTGTAAGGTTTGTGTTTGTGACACAGATCTCCATTGCCACAATGAAATACCCGAAGCTGGGTAGTTCATTAAGAAAGTTAATGGTTTTGCTTGTATTTTTACCAATTTTGCATGCTTACATCTGGTAATGCAGACAACTAGTTTGAAGACAGCATTATGCAATATAACCATTGCTGAATTCCTATTATTTTTAAATAAAATTCTACATCTTATGATTTTTGTTTTTTTATAACTACTTTCATTCTATTTAAACAATAGAACAAGAAAGTTATAGTATATAGCCCAGAGTTTTAGAGGATAAAAATCTATAATTTAGCAGCAGTATCTCTTTGGTCTTTGGTGAGGGGCTTTGGGTAGGTGACAAAGGTGAAGAACTGGCAAAAGGACTGGCCGTGTACGGATGAGGCCACACACAACTGTAACAGTTGATTCTTGTGAGAACCATCAGGGCTCTTTGTCAGGAGGAACTCCATTGACCTAGTTCACCTGGGCCTCACCTGCTTAAGGTCCCACATGTCTGACCTCAAACATGCTGAGGATCAAACACCCAGCATGTGAGTCCTAGGAGGATAAACTACAGCCATAGCCTTGTGTGACCCTTTCTCAGAGGTGTAGGATGGGCCGACTGACATAAGTGTCTAGTGAGGGAAACACAAAGTGATAAAGGTGACAAATGCTACTGCAAATATTGCAGAATAAATGTCTGGCTTTTGCCCTGTGCTCTCTCTTGTTTTCTCACTTCCATGAATGCAAATTATGCTGTGAGCTGCTTTCCAGAGATGCTGTGTTTTCAGGCATTGAGGAAAGTCCTGAACTATGAATCACAGGCAGCTGTCATGAACTGCTACCAGGAGCTGACACCTGGCAGCTACCAGGGGGTATCCTGAAGGTGTATCCAGTCCTGAGAGCATCACAGGCTGTCCTGAGTACAGCCTACAAGGAGCCCTGTGACAGAGGGTCAGGTGAGCCATTTGATTCCGGAGCCCTAGAAACCTTGAGATAAATGCATTGACCTACTATGTAAGCCTCTGAGCCTGGAGGTAATTCATTAGGTGGTAGTAGATGTCTCAGTTACTCTTCTCTCATTGCTGGGACAAGCACCTGACATTCGAAATGAAGGAAGGAAAGGTTAATTTGGCGCACAGTTACTGGAGCTTTCAGTCCATAATCAGCTGGGTTCAAGGCAGAGTGACATAGAAGAATGCAACCTTTCTTTTTT
>PVKA01009136.1:53723-69776 GCA_004027165.1 Ctenomys sociabilis
TTATTAAAATACAAATGTCAATCAGACAGTTTCAAGACACCTTAACCATACAGAGTCGATGAATTAATACATTGCAAACTGTTTTCATAACGTTTTGGTATTGTACAAGGTGCATACATGATATTATATTTACAGATATTATTTTAGCAGATATCTCTTATCAGTGAATTAAGAGTGTAGTTGCTTACTTATCTTTTTTATAGCTGAATTATATAAAAAATTCAATAATTATTTACCTAGTGGATGACCATAGTACTAGAAGCAGACATAATATCCTGTCCAACCACCATTAGTGCAGATCTTGCCTCTCATAGAATTATGTAGAAGCTCAGTGTTATCTATCCCAACTGTACTGTCTAGACACACACATCATGATTTTTTCTTTCTACAACCCTTCCTTTGTCTACACCTGTCAAAAGTGTTGGATTGTGGTGTCGAGTTCAAGCACCTAAGTTAGTTGAATGTCAATAGAATGCAACCTTTCATGGCTGTGGCAAAGAGCAGAGAGAGAAGGGAGGACTTCTCTTCCTCACATTGAGACGCAAATTACCTGCTGCAGGGCAGGTGCAGCATCCACATCCACAATCACAAACTTCAGCAGCCACCCCATGACTGCATGAGGCTTTGGGGGGAGGGGGCGCCTGTATACAAACCTAACAGTAGGCAATTTATCAGGTTGCAGTGGCTAATTAATACATCACCCATAGTGCGAACTGAGGTCATCTTGGTTTTTTTCACACTGACATCCTTTGGCCAGAGAGGCCTCCCTTCTAGAAGTCTTCTCATTCTTTATAGTGCTGGGCAGACATTAAAAAAAAGTCCCTATGAGGACTTTTTCTGACATTTCCAGTTGCCAACACCAGCTGCACAACACCTGTCCCTATGGTCACTGTGATCAGCACATATGGGCAGCGTCCTCTGGTGAAGGTGACTGGGTCACAGGTGTGTGATACTCATGACTGGATTTGTCCACTGTCTCAGTTATTCTCTCATTGCTGGGACAAATACCTGACACCTAAAATGAAGGAAGGAAAGGCTTATTTATCTCACAGTAACTGGAGGTTTCAGGCCATACCCAGCTGGCTCCAAGGCAGAGAGGCACAAGGCAGAGAGAAACCTCTCATGGTGGCAGCAAAGAAAAAGGGAGCAAAATGGAGTTGCAGTAACAATGGTAACGGAGAGGAAGTCTCTCTCTCCCTTAAATTGCATTGGGACTGTTGCTCCAGGCTGAGAGTAGCACTCACACCCATAATTCAAGCAGTACTAAGACCTATAATCCCAATGGATTACAAGTTAGTCTCAAACTCTCGAAGTCCTCGCACCATGACTGCATGAGGCTTTCCAGGGACAACTAGATACAAACCATAATATCCACTGATTGGCTTAAGTCTAGGTAAGATGTTGAGCGGTGAAACCTGGTGGGAAGAGGTGAGTCATGGGTGTGGCTAGGAACAGTGCATCCCTCCCCTTCCCTTGATCTATCCTACTTCTTGCTGCCTTGTCATGAACTCTTTCTCCTCTGACCCTCCCCTGTGCCATGCTACCTTGCCTTGGAGCCAGCTATCAATGGACTGAAACCTTCACAGACTTTGTGCGGTGAAAAAGTAACTGAGACATGGCCCAACAGAAAAGGAAGTAGAATCTTACTGGTTGTAACTGGACGTTTTGGAGACGCAATGCCCCTGTGCCAGGCTGGTGCAGGTATAACCTGTGAACAATTGCTGATTGGGAAGTTTTCAGTCTCCAAGGCACATCTCTGCCTGACAGCTCTGGAGGGCATGACTGAGATCTAGTCCAAGTCCACAGGACCCTGCTTTTCTTCCTCAGATTCTGCTCCTTGGAGAGCTTTGGCTTTGCCTGGCTTTTAAGGTCCCCTTAGTCAGAACTTAATGTTTGGATCTTTGTCCTAATAAAGAACCTGAGAAGTTCCTCTTGGAAGGGAAGTTGCCCTTTGGTGGCTGAATTCAAGATTTCTGGAGTCCTGGGTTCCGAGATGAGAACACGCCCCTTCACTGCCTGGCCTTTGCACCTGGCTCCAGCTTTTCTTCTTGTTCATCCCACCTCAGAAGCCTATCGTGTTTCCAAAGCTCAGCCCTGGCTGTTTCTTTTCTCTGTTCATCTCATAGTTCTTCCCTGGTGGTTTTCAAACCATTCTGTCCAGGCCTGTGGAAGCCCCACAAAATGGCACTCTTCCGTCCTGCTAATGGAGTCCCCAGCATTATCTGAAGGAAGATCCCCAGTGTCACTCAACATTTCGCTCTCACCCACTCCACCCATGAAACAGTGAATCTTGCAAATGACTCTTTCAGGAAAAGGTCAGCTATACTTCCTCTTCCAGTACCCCGTAGCCCTTACTCCAGATCATGTCTTCTCCTCTTCCTCTTCTCCTCAGACCCTTACTCTGGGATTTCCTCAGCCTCTTGGCCTCACTTTCCTTTGCGCTGAGGTCTGAGTTATCTCACTTCACAGGGCTCACGCTGTACGTCCAATGTTGGAAACCGGTGCAGCACACCGAATTGAAAATTGGAGCTCAGCACATTGTAATCCCCACTAATGCCTTTAGTATCACCAAGAGCTGAAAATTGCTGTCTATTTGGAAAATCCCCTCCCTGCATTAGCCAGTTCTGAACTAATAAGAGGAAGAAATGGGGATCCACTCTGACTATTCTCCCTTCTGTGCTTTGCCCAGCACTGGAACCCTGGGCAGTGCTCCTAACTGCCCATCCCTGGGGCAAGTCTTTGCTTGATCTGTGATACACAGTACATGTAGGTTCATCAGTGTTCTCCAGCTGGGTAGCACTTGACACCTGTGTGTACCCAGGAAGTTGAATAGGTGTCCAAGAGACACACAAAAGGACTCTCCTTCCCAGTGGATGATTCTCCTCTTAATGATGTGGGAAACCTCAGAATTCTTTCATAAAATTCCAATTCCCATAATAGACCAAATGTTGTCCCTTGTGACTAGTACATTAGCATTTGAGTCTGTTGGGTGTTTATTGGGCTTCCAATACGAAAATAAACAGGATTCAGGAAATAAACCATAATGCTCAGATTTGAAAATATGTTATGTATTTTCTCTTCAGGCTTTATTTCAGGAAGTTAAAGAGAGGGTGGCTGGAAGAAAATGACCCTGTTAAGTGAGGCCCAGCTGGGGCCTCTAAATTCACTGCACTTCCCCTTTTTACCACAGGCCAAACTTTGGGTACTAAACCCCTTTCAGTACATTGGAGTACACAGATATCAGGAAGGTAGGATTTTGGAGTGAGCTGTTCTTCTCTGTTGCCATTGTTACTGCTACTTCATTTTGCTCCCTTTCTCTTTGCTGCCACTATGAAAGGTATCTCTCTGCCATGTGCCCCTCTGCCTTGGAGCCAGCTGACTATGGACTGAAACCTCCAGTAACTGTGAGCTAAACAAACCTTTCCTTCTTTCATTTTAGGTGTCAGAATTCTTCTGAGAGATTCGCTGGTGGTCCAAGTTGCACAGAAATGAGGCTCTGGAATACTTGAAAGTCCTAACGGGAGAAGTGAGCCCTCACAGTCTTTGTCCTACACAGTTTTAAAGACTGGGGATCAAACTCGGGACTTTGTGCTTGCCAGGCAGGTGCTTCTGCTGAGCAATATTCTCAGCCCTTATCCTACACAATTTGCTTATCTCAGTTGTCAAATAAGAACAGAAGAAGCTGATCCAGTCCAGAGGTGATAAGGTTGTAGCAATTTTTTTCAAGAGTAGAAAATAAATGACAGCTTTATCAAGGAAATTAATTAAACCTAGCACCCTTCCTGTAAAGAAACATAATGTAACTCAACTATAAAGAATAGTAAACTCAAAGCCTTCATATTTAAGTGGATGCCACTTGAAGATATATTTATTTATAAGCGAAATAAAATCAGACCCACATGTGTAAGTATCATATAGTCTGCCTAGTATAAGAACTCAAAAGAAGAAATATAAGTAGAATGGTATAACACCATTAAAAGGAAAGCGAGACCTGGAGGATTGGACAATTAGAGGTAAGGAGAAAAGCTGGGAAACATGACAGGGGTAAAGACATACATTTATACGCACAGATGGGGAAGGCAATGATCCTGAGAAACATCTGCAAGTTTTGAAAGTAGCAGTTAATTGGTGAAATTCTCATCCTGACTTAACTATACATGCTGATACCTGTGAACTTAGCAACTGCATGGAGATAGCAATGGGTAATAGAAGGGTCACGCTAGAAATGCCTGTCAATCTGGTCTTCTAAATACATACTTCTTGTCATGACATACAATTATTACCATACTGCCTCTCAAGTAAGTTTTTTTTTTTAATTAAGGGTAATAAATTAAAAAAGACACAAAAAAGTGTCACAGGACTGTCCTGCTACAATACTGTTTATGGCTAGATTTCTAAATTTCTGTGTAAAAATATGTTTATTCCTATTTTTTAAAATTATTTTTTCTTCATATTTGGTAGGGACTTAAAGTTTAACATATCGATACTTGATGGAAAATACCTGTTCCATGTTATACCTACAATGTTTGATATTCAGACAGATAGTGAAGTTAAACCCAAGTTCATATGTAGTAGGGTAGTAATAAATTTCTCTTCTGGAGAGTTAACAACCTAAGTTTGCATCTCAAAAATTAGAGAAAAGGAAGGGCTGCAAGTTCAGCCAACATTTTGGCCCAAGCCTTTCAAGGTCAGTGAAGACTCAGGACATAGGAGATCCTATACAGTAACATCATGTAACTCAGTTGTGTTCCAAATTTTCTAATCAAGGAGATTATGGGTCCATAGAGGAAAGTGATCAATGTTGTAGAGTGTGCCTAAGGAGAGTCACATGGAGAGAAAACATTCTCTCAGGCTTTCACACTGAGCAAATTGGTCAAGCAATGGCCATGACTCATCCACATGGCTGACACTGACAAAGGATCTACAAACTGTGGTACGGGGTTACAGGATAAATCCTGAGGGTACATGACTGACCTTATCAGATACAAAAGTTATATAGGTCTTGCTTTATCTTGGTCTTAACCATCCAGCAGAAAAGTATAAAAATGAAGTACATAAAGTAAAGCCATATTAATATGCTGAGCTGTGAAAGGCTCAAGTCAACAACTTCTATGGATAACTTACTACTACTGTGAACTGCTGGACTGTGTCAGATTGTTTTGCTGAATTCATGCACCTGTAGTATTTAGATGCCAATACAATACCCATCTCTGACAGGACTAAACAGAAAAAGAGGATACAAAAGAAGGACCATTTTGTATTTGTATATACAGAATAGTTAGGATAGATATACAACTACTTTCGCTTAATTCAATGAGTTGAAAGATTTGTACTAATAGTGTTTGGACAGGATATCCTGTCCACTTCTTTTTCTATGGATAACCACTAAGAAGATAATGATGTACAATATATTAATTATTGAAACTGTCCTATTAATCAGTTTTGGTAGTCTCAGTGCTAGTTGTTTCTCAATAAAATAAAATAAAAAAAGAAACAGAATGTGACATTTGGAAGACTAATTCTTGAGAAAAATAAAATAGGACAAAAAATTAATATTTTCAACAGGAATAAAAGGATAGGAAAAAATGCCCAGAAGAAGTGGCTTAATTTGGTTATATAATGCTCTTGAATCTGGGAAACAGGACCTCCCACTGGTGACAGCATGACCTGTTGCATGTACAGCAGGTGCTCTCGTGTGCGAGACTGCATTGTGAACAGACCTGGTGCCCAGCTGACAGTCAAGAATGGGGTCATGCAGCTCATGTCTCCAGGATCTCTCCGCAGAGTCTAAATCGAGACTACCAGTGTCTTACTTAAAAAGTATATTTTAGAGCAGTTTTCTGAGGTGTAATAGACAATAAATGGGAGCTACAAATATTTCTTACTGTTATCATCATCAATTTCTGAAACCTGGCTCCCCCCCCCCCCAAGAATCTGTCATTCCATTCCTCAGGCTTTCTCCATATGGCCCAAATGTCCTGATCCCATTGTCATTCTGTATTTCTAGTGCCATCTTTGGTCTTAGATCTCATAATCTCACTGCCCTTAAATAAGGAGAAGTGTCTAGACATCAGAAGAGCCCTAGGATGGGCCAGGACACAGGAGGACCATTAGAGAAGCTCCGAGGACTGAACAGTGGCTTTGCTTGTTCCCAAATCCCATTGTCTGAGGCAGAGAAGACTTTCTGTAGTCCAGGGTGCCCAGGGGCCTCAGATGTGGTCCTGGATGTAGGGCTATGCCCTCTGCAGAGCTGGGTGATATTTGAGATCAGGCTTCCAGCAACACTGGGCCAGCACAATGAAAATCACCATCACACATCTAGGAGCTCATGAGGTGTACTGGAGGTCCTGGAAAGACAGGTGTCCCTGCTGCTCTGTTGTCACCTAGGTGTACATTCTATGTACTTGGTTCAAGATTAGCTTGGCAGAAAGAGAGATTTTACCACATCATAGAAAATGAAGGAACGGCGCCAGCCCATTAGCTCAGTTGTTAAGTGCCTGCTTAAACAAAGAAGTTCAGGCTCAGGATGCTGTGGTCTGATCCCCAGATCCTCCAGCTAAATCAGACCTGCCCTGAAGGCATCCTGAGGCCTCAAAAAAATCCTTCTGCCCTTTCCCTACTATCCCTCTTTTGGACAGGAGCTTTCTTTCCTTAATTAAATATATTCTGCTCATTAAAAAAAAGAAAATGAAGGAACTAGGTGGAAACCTCATTTCTACATCCTTAGCCCATGGTTCTGGAAATGGGATGTCAGCTACTGTGATTTTTTTTTTTTTAGTTGGTTCAGCCCACCTTGAAGGTGGGGCTTGTACAGTATGTCATGCCAGGGATTGAACTGCAGTCCCCTGTGCCTGCCTAAGCCTGCCTAAGCAAGCACTTTAGACTGCTGAGCTATCTTGCCTGCCCAACTACTGTGATTGTTGTTCTGGAATTTTTGTGATCCATCTCAGTGTCTTCTATAAGAAGAGGTCCAGGCTTCCATGACCCCGAGTGCAAAGGATTCCAAGGCAAGCTGTGGACTTAGGATACTCACGAATGTAACATATTTTTAGTCATAAAGGCCCATAACTACGGTTGTGTCAAATCCACATTTATTCTTTAGACTATTTGTTTTCATGAATTATTCATTTTAATTTCAGAAGTTATTATATTTCACAATGAGTGCATAATAGGAAAAGCAATTACCAGAATAAAGTATTGTACTTTTAATATTTATTGCGTGTTTATAAGACCAACATTTTCAGCATCAATTGATTTTTGTGTATAAAGTCTAAAAAGAACAACAGAAATAAATTGCTATATGAACTTCAATGAAAATACCAATAGCACGCTACCAAAAATAATCTTTGCTTGAGTTGTCACACCCAAAGCAGTCTTCATGCCTGACAACAGATTCAATAAACACACATCACTTACAGTGACAGCACATGTGTTTTGCTTTCCTTGCCTTCTTGTAGGACATATTTATTTAACATCTTGTTGTCTTGCTGTTTTTTTTTTTCCTTCAGGATGCTCTTGTTATGTTATGTGTAGTTAATAGAGATAAAAATCTGAAAGTAAAGATTTGCATTCCTAATATGTATCGCATGTTTAGAACAAACATTTTCACATCAGCTGCGTACTTGATTACAAAGCTTTGTAGAGATCGTGTCATAGGTAAAAACGTATATGGGCTGGAATCTAAACCCAAACAAAAAGGCCAGAGGGATAAGCTTTGCTTTCACTGTCACCTAAGGCAGTCTTCACACATGAAAATTGCGTGTTTCATACAGAAGTATTGCTTACACTGATTGCATGTGTTTTTTATTTTGCTGTCCTTTCTTGTAGGAAACAGTGGACATCTTTGTGGTTTTCCTGTTGTTGAGGCAGGTTTTTGGAATGCTGTGATTGCCTGTTCACCAGATAACCAGTGTGGTTCACATCTTTTGTGTAGTTCCTTGGCAGAAGCATTTAAGTTTTCCTCTGCCATAAATGATCTCTTATGAGTCCCCAACCCAGACTTCTAAGAAATTTCTCCATGGTATTTTGCACTTGTTTTTTCCTCTGTAAACTATTTTTTTAATTAATTTTAATGAGAGAGAAAAAACAACGAGACAGTTTCAAAACAGGTTAGTGGGACAGTTACAATAATTAACACATTGCATATTGTCTTAGTAGTAGTTTAGAGGACAAGATGCAGACATGATATCTTGTCTAAACACTATTAGTACAGATCTTTCTTCTCATTTAACTATTAAACTATTATTATTAAACAACTCCTGTTCTAGGAGTTCTCTGTGCAGACATGAGAACATTTAATATACCACAAGGCTAATAACAAATCATTTACATAATCATGTGGAAATTTTTGTACTGGAGCATCTTTAAATTAAAAGCCTTATTGTCTAGAAAAAATGTTTTGATGATGACCAAAGTAAAAATATATGATAATATGAAAATATCACAGTAATATATTTTAGTAAGGTTTACTGAGGTGTCTTCCATTAGGCTATGGAGATCACTGAGGCTTCCTCTTAATGAAAAAGGCTGGATAGCCCAGGAGACCAAGTGTCTGGTTTGGCAAACACAGGTACCAGGGTACAGGTTTGATCCCTGGTCCAGCATGCCCCACCAGCCCCGCCCCTGGGGCACGCTGAGCCCACGACTGAGTGCGGTTGTGGTGGTACATGCCTATAATCCCAGTGCTAGGGAGGCTGAAAACAGGAGTATCACTACAAGTCTGAGATGCATAGTGAGATCCTGTACCGAATGCATAAATGAAAAAAAAAAAAAAAAAAAGAGAAAAAGAAAAAGGCTGGATTACTTCACACACAGTTGCTCCTTTTTTTTTTTTTTTTTTTCAATCAAAGGGAGGCTTGCCGAATATTTCTCTCAGCTGAAACATTCCTCATTTATTTGCATCACAAATTTTGATGACTTCTAGAAAAGAAATTTTGAAAACCAGCTGGTAAGCCAGGTAAAAACATTCTTTTAAATATATAACTCAATTACATTTTTAACAAACGATTTTAAAATGAAAAAGAAAAAGGAAGGAAGAAAAACACTGAACTGTGACAAAACCCAGCTATTAACGAACTGGACAAATGGACAAACAAGTACACAGTTCAACAGGCTGAACAAACAGTAAAACATCTTGTAAAATTACTACACTCAAATATATTTTCGATCAAATTAAATTATAATAATATAATTTTAGAAATTTATAATTATAGACTAGTCAGAGTTATTGTAGGTCAATTAGCAGAGATCTCATAAGAGAAATTTTGTAACTAAAATATAATTTTTGTATTTATTTTTATCTTAATACTGCTGACTTTCATGGCCTTTTCTTCCATGTACATGTCTGTGCAGTTAGCTCCACACACTCCAGCGCATACTCAAACCTCTGATTTCCATTTTTAGCTACCCTCTCCTGGGCATCCTGGGTCAATTCTTTTAATTGGCCCCAGGTTGAATCTAGCCCCATCTTTCGCTATCAGCTGTGCAATGGTCTCTGAGTCATCGCTGTAATAGGACTGAGCATCAGCTTCTTGAAAAGTGGAATTGGGCTGGAAAGACAGCTCAGTGGTCTAAAGTGCCTGCTTAGGCAGAGTGCAGTGGTCAGGGTTTGATTCCTGGCGTGCTGTGCTGGCCTGGCTTATGGGGCACACTCAGACAGTGATTGAGACTGGGCGTGGTGATGCGCACCTGTAATCCCAGAGCTTGGGAGGCTGAAAACAGGAGAATCATTTTGAGTCCAATCTAAGTAGTGAGACACTGTAGATCCTGCAGACTCTGTACCAAATACATTAATTAATAAATAAATGCAAGCTTGGCAGGGCCTGGTGGAGTTCACACTGAAGCATGTGGGAGGGAGGGCTGGCCAGGCCTTCAGCCCTCTGCTTGCTCATCAGTTCTCTCAGTGGCAGCCATCATCTCTGGTACAGGTCCCCTTCAGCTGCCTGCTACACCAAACCCGATCCACCACACATGGTCTCAGAGAAGCTGCTCATACTGTAGCACCCCCATTGCTTGGCAGGGCTGAGGCAGGCCCCACCATAAGTCTCCACAAATAGATCAGCCTTCCACATCAGTTTTGGATTTACACTTATTTTCTCAAAGACACCCTGACCAACAAAATTGTACAGATAATAGAAGCAATAGATAGTGGCTATGCTGCTCTTACAGGTGCAGCAGGGCAATTACAAGAAAAATGTCCCTCACTCATATAGCTTAAACAAATAGCCTTCTTATTTTTCCTTCCTACTAGGCTGTGAATGAACAACTTAAGACATAGTTGTTGCCGAATTATCCCCTTGTACATATGAAGAGCCAATATCTGCAAATCCAAGTCATTTCATTTGGCATAGAACATTTGTCTTGTGGGCTCTTAAAATCTCTTTTCCTAGGCCAACCCACATTACAACAAGATTTTAAAAAATTTAAAAATGAGTAAACTTTTTCTATGAAAAAAAACTCTTTGGGTCACTTATTTGCATTTTCAAAGGCCAATTGTTGAGCAATTAAGTTAAGGAATGACTCTATTTTATGAGCTTAGAAGGCAGAAGTAGCCATTCATAGCAATTAAATTTATTGGGCATTGTGAAATGGCATTTGCATGGAAACACTCCACTAGTGAGTGAGGGTATCTTTGTTCCCCACCACGCCTGCCTTATCTCACTGACCAAAGCCAGAGGGCCTAGGCTGTCTTGTGACTGTTATTCCACCATGTTATTCCCACACCAGAGTTGGCTTAAATTAGTTTTCTGCATTAAGACATTCCATACTCCAAATCCATAGCAAGAAAGTAAATACAGAAATGAAGAATACAACAAGCACTTCTATACACATCCATGGTTCTTGAGAACTTGTATTACACCCAATACATACAGGATCAGTATTGGTGATATTATTGGGCTCAGTATTGAAGGTGTCAATGTGTGTCTGGGCTCCATATTGCTGGTATCATTGGACTCCATACTGAGGGCACTCGTGTGCCTCTCTCCCTCTTGTGTGCACATGACAGATGGTCTTGTCACCTCCTAAATAACATGTTTCTTCATGTTCCGATTCCCTGTTCAGGCATTGCTCTGCAGAGGACATTGCCACTCTTGAACTTCCTGTGGTGAGGCCAGTGAAGGATGGCAAGAAGATGAGTAAATGAAGACGAGAGACAGAAAGCTGGGTTCAGGCAAAGCCCTCAGTCTAGATGTGAGAAAAATGAACTGCCCCCCCCCAAAGCACATTTACTTACACATAAGGTGGCAGGTTGATGCCCCATGACACCCTGCTGCCTGGCCAACTGCTCTCTTCAATTGCGTGAGGTTCCTGGTGTTCTCTGAACTGCAGGAGCTTGCTCAGGTGGCTCTCCTTGGACAGATTTTGTACTCCTATCTGGCCTTGCTCCAGCCCCACAGCTGTGATCAATCTCCAGCTTCACCCACTCTCCACACATGCAGTTTTACCATAGCAGATCATTTTCATCGTAGATGCACCTGAAAAATCTGATGATTCACTTTCAACTCCTCCATGACTTACAGAGACATCTTTTTTTTATAGGCCATTGTACTGACTTGGACTACTTCTGGAAGAACAATTCAAAGAAAACTTTTTTAAACAAACAAATCCTAGAGAGGTGTGGGTGCATTATACCCTCTGTGATGCTCAGGTAAGCACATACAAAACCTGTTAGATGGAGTGTCATATTGTTCAAAATCCTGTTTTTACATGTTTTCACAGGAACACTGCTGCCTTTGCTCATATCAATTGGGTAAACATCAAGATTGCTTTTTGAATTCCTCGGGCAAAGGTATTATGCTGAAGTAAAACATTACAGTAAAAATGTAAGGAATATATTTGTGGAACCTGGTGTTGTGCTCCACGTTAATTCTTGGTTTCTGTGGAATGACCTGAGGAGAGAGTCTAGTGGAAACCAGTTCTCACCATCTTTGCCATTTAGTTGCTGTAGAAGCAGGACTGATAATTCTGTCATCCATCTCACAACTTTTCCTGAATCAAAAACCATTATATGTCTATGTCCCAGACTCTGAATTCCCCATGACAGCATTGCTTTTTGTGAAAATTGTAGAAGAAAGAAAAGTTCTTTCCTTTCTGGGGCTTCTGGGAGTGTGCTGTCCACTGACCCATGGAAGAGCTGGTTTGCCAATATCTGCACCCAGAAGAAAGAGCTCAGAAAATGGAAGTCTTTATTTCCTCACAGTCAGGTCTCTTCACAAACCTTTGGGATCTATCACAGTCAACTCGGGAGTGCTTGGGAGTTGAATTTTCCTTATTATCATGAGATGAGGTTTGGGCCCTGCAGGATGGAATTATCAGCCTGAAGCACCAAGAAGACACATCAACTGAGGACTCTCCCAGGGACACTGTCCTGTTCTTGTGATGATCCCAAGGCATTTCTAGGTGAAGGGGTCCCCCAAACATTGGCTGATATAGGGTAAATCTACTTAGTGATTGAATCATAAATTGCTGAAAGGAAATTCTGTGTAGGGACAAGGTAGAGTTTTGAGTAGAAGAAATTATTCAGCACTGGTTTCTTCACTAACATTAAACACAGGCAAGGCACTAGCCCTCTCTGTGTGCCACTGTCTGCTTTATAAAGTTAGGGGATGACATGTTGATGACAAAGGATCTACAAACTGTGGTACAGCGTTTCAGGGTAAGTCCTGAGGGGACTTGACTGACCTTATCAGATACAAAAGATACATTTCTTGTTATATAGTTCTTTCTTTATCTTGGTCTTAACCATCCAGTAGAAAAGTATAAAAATGAAGTACATAAAGTAAAGCCATATTAATATGTGAAGGGCTCAAGTTAGTAACTTCTGTGGATAATCCACTACTATTGTGGACTGCTGGACCATGTTGGAGTGTTTTGCTGAATTCAAGCACCTATAATATTTAAATGCCAATAGAATACCCATCTCTGACAGGACTAAACAAGAAAGGATACAAAGGAAGGACCATTTTGTATTTGTATATACAGAGTAGTTAGGATAGATATGCAGCTACTTTTGCTCAATTCTACGAGGAGAAAGATTTGTAGTATTAGTGTTTTGACAGAATGTCCTGTCTGCTTCTTGTACTGTGGATGACTTCTAGGAAGATAACAATGTAAAATGTATTAATTATTGAAACTGTCCTATTAATCAGTTTTGAAAATGTCTCATTGATATTTGTCTCTCAAAATAAAATAAGAAAATTAACTGTTCAAAACAAGTATTTAACAGTTAATCATATTAACTATTCCTTTCAGCAAGCAAATAAAATCAGCAACACACACAAAAATAACTTGGGAATGATAAGGGATGTTAAGACACACGCACAAATGCTCAGGTATGCTGCTTTCTAAACCACTGCTGAGTCATGTCAAGCTGTCACTGATCTAGATATGACCAATGCTCACTTAATGTATTAAATGAACACATGTCATTTAAATAGAAGGAGATAAAATTTTATTAGCAATGTCCAAGCCAGCAATTCAGTGAAACATCACATTAAATATTAATAACTACAATCAGGTATAAAGCAAAAATGAAGGTTGTTGAGTGAGGCTGCAAATTTCCTCAGTTCTGCCTACTTAGCTGTCCTCCTGAATGACTGTGGGGAAGAATCTGGCTGAGAGAACCTTGGGTGTTTTCACAGCTGCCCTCCACACAAAGCGCTCCACAAGTCGCACATGTCACTGGATCTATACTGCTTGCTTAACAGAATCCAACGACTTCCATGATACTGTTTTGAGTTGGGGTTATTGGGAATAGTACTATGCGTAGCACGGATGGGGAGCAACTCAGCAGGAGAGTTCTTCCCTGGCCGTGGGTTCAATTCTCAGCTCTGTAGTACATGAAATGTGATACACAGCAATAATTATTAAAACCCAAAGACCAGTGCATCCAACAAAGCTGCACAGACATTCTGAAAGATGTGCTCATACCAATGCTCTACATAAATTTTCCAGTTGGAAGTAACTCAAATGTCTGTCCAGTTGAAAGAATCGCATGGTATAAGATACATGAACACCATGGAATTTAAGTAGAGAAAACAAATTGCTGATATAGGACACAGTAGTGAGAATTCACTCACACGCCTGCACACATGCGCGCACACACACACACACACACACACACACACACACACACACACACACACACGTTGAGCACAAAATGGCAGACACAGAAAGGACACGGTGAATGTTTGAAATTATATCAAAGCAAGAAACAGGCAAAGCTAATCAGCGATAACAACCAACATAGCACTTCATTTGAGCTGGGGCAGAAACTAGCAAGTGATCCTTGTAGGCTCTTTATTCTTTAAGTGTGCTGGATGTCATCTGCAGTACACATATTGACACATGCAGATAGCATGTCCACTCCCAGATTAAGCCTGAAGCTCTGGTCATATCTGGACTTCATTTGTAACAGTTATTTCACCTTTTTACAAAAGTAACAAAGCATATCTTTAACATCCAAACACTTTTGGTGCATGTTTTGCTTTGCTATTATTTATATTTCTAACAATAAGAGACAATACTTCTTAACAATCTGTTGCTTGATTATTATTATTATTATTATTTTATTTTTGGTGGAACCAGGAATTGAACTCAGGCCCTTGTGCTTGCCAGGGCTTATTCCACAGAGTGTAGCTTAATTTAAAATTTAAATATATGAAGATATAAGAACTGTCTTCTAAAAAATGTAAAACCCAAAGGATTATGCAACAATAAGCAAATGCATTTCACTGTAAACATTTTCCACGGGAATATTTCTGCTGAATCTGGATGTGAGAAATAATTCCAGTCTGTCACCCCTCCTCTAATTAGCAAAGGTGCATACTCCAGCATGACTTGGAGACCTTTTTCCTGTCTCGAGGCCTCTCTGAATATTGCAGAGCAAGGAAATCTTGAAGACGGAGCTTCATGAACTCCCCCCTTGTGGCAGTTCTGGCTGTGAAACTGCATTTATGCGCATAATCACAGCAATGTCCACACCCACAGACTTCCTCTTGGAGTTGCCTTATTTTCTCAGCCAGCGCTGCCTGTCCTGTCACTCATGGCACAGGAGATGCTTCTTCCGCTGCTGCTGCTATTCTCCAGGCTGTTGCAAGGTAAAGGGAACCGGGAGCCACCAGAGGGGTCCAGGGTGCAGATGGGGGCCAGTGTCTCAGTTTATTTTCTTTCCAGAGTCTTTGGCTGAGGGTTCAGAATATGGAATTGAAATGCAGAAGTCTGTGACAGTACAGGAAGGACTGTGTGTCTTTGTGCCCTGCTCCGTTTTCTACCCTTGGAATTCCCAGAAACAATCTGACCCAGCTTATGGCTACTGGTATCACCATGGATCTGATACCGGCCAAGATGCTCCAGTCGCTACAAACAACCCCAGAAAAGAAGTGCGGAAGGAGACCAAGGGCAGATTCCAGCTCACTGGGGACCCTCAGGCCTATAACTGCTCTCTGAGTATCACAGGTGCAACTAAGGCAGACACTGGGTCTTACTTCTTTAGAGTGGAGAGAGGTTATGATGTAAAACACAATTTCCGAGGACAGAATCTGTTCCTGCGTGTGACAGGTAAGGGAGAGGCAGAGGTAGATATTCCCTCTCTGCCCGTGGACATGGGAGCAATGCGAGGCTGCTGGGATGCGCATACTCACATACTTCCATCAGGTCTCAGTTTAGCTCCTTTCCTTTCTCTAGCCCTGACCCACACACCTGAGATCCAGGTCCCAGAGGTGCTGAAATCTGGGCACCCAGGAAGCGTGATCTGCAGCGTACCGTGGGCCTGTGAGAGGGGCACCCGCCCAGGCTTCTCGTGGAAAGGAGCTGCCTTCCGCTTCACAGTCAGTGAACACCACCGGTCCTCCGTGCTCTCCTTCACCCCACAGTCACGTGACCATGGCTCCACCCTCACCTGTCAAGTGAGATTCTCCAAAGTTGATGTAACATTAACGAGGACCATTCGGCTCAATGTCTCCTGTGAGTGCGGGGCAGAGGCATCTAGGTCTCTGAGGACAACTGGAGTGAGGGAGGAAGAGCTCGGGATCTGGAACTGTTGCGGCTGAGGAC
>PVKA01009137.1:0-69681 GCA_004027165.1 Ctenomys sociabilis
AGGGAAAGGAGGGAAGGAAAAGGAAGGGAAGAGAGGGGGAGGGAAGGGAGGGGAAGGGAATGGTGTGAGGAATGGAATATTGAATACAGTGTGGAATGGAATGTGGCATAGAAAGGATGTGGAAAGGAATATGTAATGGAATATGAAATGGCATGTGGAATGGAGTTTGGAATATAATGGAACAGAATGGTTTGAATGGTACAGAAGGGAGGGGAGAAAGAAAAGAAGTCGGAGATGGGAGCAGAGAGGAGCTGAGGGAGGGTAATGGATTGGAGGTGAGAGGAGAAGAGAGGAGAGCACAGGAGAGGAGAGGAGCAGATAAGAGAAGACAGGGGAAGAACAGCTCTGTGAGTTACAAGGGGCTCACACACACACAGCCCTCACATGCAATTTTGCCCTTTTTAAGTGACTTTTCCTAGCACAGTTCACTAACAGTCACATCTTTAGCTGATTAACCTCTATTTATTATTTTCTCAGTTCATCTTTTACAACTCCTAATTCAGTCACATTTCCAATTTTAGACTTTTACAGCACCACTCAGCACTCCTTGCACTTATCCACTTTGTAAATTTCCTGTTCATTATTATGCTATTTTGTTCCTGTTCTGTTTTCCTAATGTGTGAGTCCATAGCTATGATTTTCCCTCTAAGAACTGCTGTCATTGCATTTCATAAATTCCGGTAAGTTGTGGTTGAATTTTCGTTGAATGTAGATATTGTTGAATTTCTTGTTTAATTTCTTCTGTGACCCATTGATTGCTGAGTAGGGTGTCGTTTATTTCCAGTTATTATACTATTTTTGAAATAGTGATCCCATCCCACACAATGAGCTTTCATGGGGCCAAAAGACCATGTTGTTATTATTCTTCAATACATTCCCAATAGAAAACTATGCCTGATGTCCAGTAGATATTAAATTAATAAATGTGTGTGTGCTTTTTAAAAGAATGAATATATGAAAATGCTCTACCAAGACTCAGATTAGAATGTCCAAAAGTAGAATCATTAATAGCTATACAAATGAAATAAGACTTCTCTCCATTTACTCGCTGTCAAAATGTGAACTGTAATATACAAGGCTTCCTATTTCTTAACCTACAAGGCCCTATGTATAAAGGTGAGTCATTTGTTTAGATTTTAATTGAATAATAGAGGAAAGTTTGTGGCAGTGCCCACTGAAGTGTACAGAAATTGGCATGAGTTGAGTTCAGGAGAGCAGGGTGAACAGGACTACAGAGCTGGTCATCTCATAATGGCCCTGATGGGCCTGGGATGACCATGGTGGCCACCCTGCCAGAGAGTCTTGTTAAAGCCCAATCCTACCTCCACACTCTCATCTTATCGTGTTGTGCTTTTTGTCCTTAGCAGGTTGTTGGACACTAAAAACTAATTCAATAGCTTTAAAAGGAAAATAAATCTAATGAAACTTTTGACCCCATTATAGAATCCTTAGCAAGTTATTTCATTTGATTAAAGTGTGGCAAAATTTTTCATTCCATTAAGTACTCAGTCATCAGATAGCATGCAATCTAGGTTCCCAAGTTGCTTCTTTAACAAACAATAGAACTACGTGTTCTGATGGGTTAGCCAAAATTGATGGAATTCTCTTTGATCTTCATAAGAAAGGACAATGTATTATTGTGATAGGTTTTCTGGTACTGCACATATAAATATTTAAATATGTTATAATGCCTTTAGTGGATCAAATATCTAGAGAGTTTTTATACTTTTTAGTGTTTGAAAATTTTTCCATTTTGCTCGTACCACAAAAAGTCGTTCAGATGCCCAGTGTTATTTCTTCATTTAATGACAGTTTCACAAAAGAATTTTCAGTTGCAGGTCCTTCTTTCCAAGATGACGAAAAAAGAAGGAACAACGGTCATGCCAAAAAAGGCTACAGTCATGTGCAGCCTATTCACTGCATGACCTGCACCCAATGCATACCCAAGGATAAGGCCATTAAGAAGTTTGTCATTTGGAACATAGTGGAGGCCACCACCATCAGGGACATTTCCGAAGCGAGTGTCTTCCACGGTTATGAGCTTCCCAAGCTGTATGTGAAGCTGCATTACTGTGTGAGTTGTGCTATTCACAGCAAAGTGATCAGAAATCAATCTTGTGAAGCCCGCAAGGACCGAACTCCTCCTTCCTGCTTTAGACCTGCTAATGTTCCCCATGACCTCCAACAAAGCCCATGTAAGGAGAGCTGGTCTTAATGGACCAAAGAAAACTCTCTTGAGAATGAAATAATAAATTGAATGTTATACTTTAAAAAAAAAAAAGATTTTTCAAGATATTTAGACCTTACTTTATTTGTGTTTTGTGATCCAAGAATATCAACAATAAGCAAATCAAATAGATTAGCAATCTTATGTGCAAGGCAACTTTAAACATGGGCTAACCAGAGATGATCAAATGTTGCTTAAATAATAAAATGTTAAGTAACAAATCATGAAATTTTACTTCACTGATAATAAGCATGTTGAAATACACTCACTTCAGCCCACCCAAGAGTTTACTTTTATTCACTTAATATCCCTACCCTTTAAGAGTCCTGCCCAAAGAATTACTTAAATTAGATTTTAGGCTGAACTCTCAAATCACTTTGAAAATACTTTAGTATATAGGCATAATCAATAGTGATAGTTTCGATTCAGAATTATCAGGATTACTTTCTTAACTATTTTTTGAAAGCTCAATAGTGTTGAAGACCTTCTCTTGCAAACTTGCTGAGATCCAGATGCCTTTTAAATAAACTGCACTTGCAAGTATAAAATTTCTTTAAGATAAATTTATAGCTTCTTTTTCTTTCTTCATCCTCTCTCTCTCTCTCTCTCTTTCTCCCTCTCTCTCTCTCTCCCTTTTTCTCTCTCTTTCTCTCTCTCGACAGATCTCACTATCTAGTGAAAGCTGGTCTTGAACTCCCTTATGTAGTCCACAGTGGCTTCAAATTCTTCTTTCAAATTCTTCCTGCATGAGCCTTCTGAGTGCTGGGATTATAGGCATTCACCACCACAACTATGTAGAGTTTGTTTTAAAGACTATTATATCTGATGTTTACACAAGTGGGTCTGATTTATTTCAGTTTTAAGTATAGCCTCTAACTGAAACCATTTACCTATAAAATCCTCAAGTGTATCTTTATATCTGAGTCATAGTTCACTGTATAAAAATGCCACGTTATTTTTATCCATTCCCCAGGTGATGGGCATTTGGGTTGTTTCAAGATTTGGCTATGAAAAAAACTAAAATTAAAAAAAGGGCTGGCCAGATAGCTCAGTGGAATAAAGTGACTGCTTAGGCATTTTAAACCAAGGCTCAATCCTTGGTGTGCCATGCTGGCCCCACCCCCATGGCATGCTGTGAAGGTGATTAAGACTGGGTATGGATTACACCTGTAATCCCAGCACTTAGGAAGTTGAAAACAGGATGATTATGAGTCTAATCTATGTAGTGAGATGCTGTAGACCCGTACTAAATAAAAAAATAGATAAATTTGGCTATGATAAATTGTGCTGTTAT
Organism: Ctenomys sociabilis; assembly: GCA_004027165.1. Taxonomy (NCBI): domain Eukaryota; kingdom Metazoa; phylum Chordata; class Mammalia; order Rodentia; family Ctenomyidae; genus Ctenomys; species Ctenomys sociabilis. The sequence goes on from PVKA01009137.1 coordinate 3,522, forward strand.
AGACATAGGTGTACATATATCATTGTGGTATGATGTTTTTAGTTCTTTTGGAAAAATACCCAAAAGGAGAATAGCTGGATTGCATGGAATATACTCTTTCCATACCACAAGAGCCTGAAAGATCAGGGGCCAGGGAGATGGCTCAGTAGAGTAAGTGCTTCCCTGGCAAATACAGGGGCCTGAGTTCAATCCCCAGTTCCATACACACACACACAAAAAAAAAGAATGTGAAACATAAGTAAAATGTGAAAGGAACAATAAATACAGTAAAAAATAAACAAACTTAACATAAGGAATAAACAACTGAGATGAAAGAAAGAGAAAAATAGGAAAAAAGGAAGGGAAAAAGTTTATGTAAATATATACACAGGACAGCTAAGATGATCATACTACTAATTTCTATCAGTTTTTTGAAGGTAGCAGTTAATATTTACAATTTTTACTCTGATCAATTTTATACGCTAATACCTATAATATGAGCACGCAGTGAAGACAGCAATGTGCATAACAACCACTTTTGAATACCTTTCATTTTGAGTTTTTAAATATGTATCTTATCTAATGTCTTATCTATTATTTTTACATTCTCTTTAAAATGAATTTTAAAAAACATAAAAATAAAGGACAAGGACAACTTAAACTTTATTGAGAGGAAGGGTCAATGTTTAATTATTTGATCAGTCTTGCATGCCTATATCTGGTAATCTAAGTGATAAATTTGAGGATAACTATGTAATATAACCGCCACTGTTTATCTATTTCTGTTTTGAAATTTTGTACCATTATTATTGTTTTATGTTTTTGTTTTTTACTTTGTCCTTGTTATCCATTTTTGAGTTTTTCCCTCTTAAAGTTTAAAAAAAATGGAATATTTCTCAAGTAATAAAAAAAGACTAGTATATCCATAGAGGTAACTAAATCATAACCAGTATGATTACCTTGCATTGTTTCTCTAATTTAACATTTTCTGGAGGCATGAAAGAAATTGCTGAATGGAGATACCCTGCAAATAACTAGAGTTTTCCAGAAATTATAATTTGAATAGAATAGTCACTAAATCTCTTTCAATAAGTTAATAAGTATTAAACATTCATACCCAGTTTTATACTTTTAAGTTTATATACTTTTATTAAAATCTACATATCACCAGGGATAAACTTTCCCTGATAAGATAATCCCTCATCCAGTATAATGCTAATATTAGGCAGAGGGCTTGAAATAAATCTAAGACTTAGAAAATTGATTTTCCAGCTATTGATGGGAGACTTGGGAGGCCAGCTAAGGAGCCCTCAGAGGCGTGATTACAGCTCTTCTGATACCGGTGCTTTCTTCCTGATATCTCTGTGTTCTCTATGAATACTTCTTATCCTTAGGTAATTCCTTAAATGTGTTAATGACTATCCAGTAATAGTATCACTCAAGTAATTATAAGTAAAATAAAGGTGCATATATATTTAAAAGTCTTTAGATAAGCACAAATAAGAAAAAAATTCATATTACTATGAACAAATATAAAATATATTAGTTAAAACTTTAAAATAAAATATGTAGATTTCCTTTTGATTGAAAAATGTAGGGGCCAGGGAAATGGCTCAGTAGAATAAGTGCTTCCCTGGCAAGTGCAAGGGCCTGAGTTTAATCCCTGGTTCTGCCAAAAAAAGAAAAATGTAAACACTAAATAATTTTGCATGTATGAAAACACAAAGAAGGAAATAAATGTTGCAAGCAATTTATCTTCAGTAATCATTAATAATATTTCTAGGTACTTACATAGTCTTCCAGGAATCTTCTTTAAATTATAGATTTCAAGAAAACACAGCTGTTTATTTTGTCTTTTTTAAATTTTTGATCTTTTAATTATTTATTTATTTGATAAAAGGTCTCACTATGCAGCTGAGACTTGTAGTGATCCTCCTGTCTCAGCCTCCCCAGTGCTGGGTCTACAGGTGTGCACTACCATACCAAGTTTTAGTGGCTGGCTTGGTATGAGGTATCCAGCATTGAACACAGGTCCTTGCACTTGCCAGGCAGGCATTAGACTGCCGAGCTATCTCCCCAGCCCAATCTGTCCTCATATCATAAAAAAAGATTATTTATTCTCTGCCATCAAATATCCTGCATTATTGTTAATGGTTATGTATACTATTTGAAGTATTGGCATACAATTTTATATTGTTATATATTCAAGAAGTTTCCCCAAAAGTTTACTTCTTTATAACATTCTAACTAATGATTTTATTTGTAGCTGTTTACGAGCAACTTCAATTTTGATGGAAGAAATAGAAGGGCCAGTGAGATAGCTCAGTGGACTAAGCACCTGCTTAAGCAAGTGCAGGGACCAGGGCTCGATCCCCCATGCCACATGCTCCAGCTGAGTCTGGGCGTGGTGGCGCATGCCTGTAATCACAGAGCTAAGAAGGCTGAAAACAGGAGAATCACTGAGAGTCCACGCTGCACTGTGAAACTCTATATTGAATACATTTAAAAAGAAGGAAAAAAAAGAAGTCACTAGAAATAGAATTATTGGGTCAAAATATACAGATACTGTTAGCTTTAAAAAGCTATAACCAAGCCAAAATGTTACATTTTTCTAGAATTTTTTCCAGCATTGTAGGAGCTCATACTAAAGTTGATCTCCTCAAAAATCTCAATAAATGATTAGAAATTCTACTTAAAGATCACAAAAAAGTACATGTCTATCATTTTATAGCATTGATTATAAATCATTTTATACTTGCTAGTTTTATTAATCAAATAGCTCTTCTCTAATTACAGTTCTTTATCTGTGGTCTTTAGCTTTTTTCACCTGTAATGATCATTTTTATATTAATAAGCTTTCTCACTGCTGGGTACCAAACCAACATGCACAGTTTGAAGAAGGAAAGGATTAATTCAGTTCATGTTTTGGAGAGTTGGTCAGTAGTCAGCTGACTCTGAGACAGAAACATGGCAGGAAGCCACAGTAGGACAAAATGGCTTAGTTCCTAGAGGCCAGGGAACAGAGCATCAGAACAGTCCAGAAAAAGACAAAGGAGTGACCTGTCTTTTTGTTGGTCCATAACCAGCCCACACATATCCAGGAGCTTCAGAAGCATGCCTCAGTGGTCTGCTAGGCATGTCTTAATCCATTGAAGTTGACATATCAGAATGAATGGCAGCAATTTTCATAGCTTATTTTGCTATCAGTAGTTTTTAAAAAATTTTTACTATCTTTAAACCCACTTGTGTGATGAAGAAACTCACTGCAAAATGTCTTCTGCAGAAGTCAAATGGAAATGTTAAGGATCCAGTGATGAACGAGGCAATCTGGCCACGAAACAGCGAAGACCTGTGCTGGACAGTTTCATGCCAGCCATCATCTTTCCTTGGATCTTCAGAAGTTTGAACTTTTCATAAGAGTTTGGAGAAGGGCAACTTCTCCAAATCAATGGGATGGGATGAAGACACTTGTGGAGGTGCTTAGACAGTGAAGACACTAATCTTATCAACAGGTCCACCCAGTAATGAGTTAAAAAAGAACAAGCTATTTTGTTTTTTAATTCTATGTATTTGGTACAGGGTGTCACTGTGCTGTTTGGACTTACAGTAATCCTCTTGTCTCAGCCTCCCCAGCACTGCTTGGCATACCAAGGGGCAGAGGCTGGCACTGTGTGTAGTATGGGGATCGAACCCAGGTCCTTATGCTTGCGTAGGCAGGCACTTAGACCCTTGAGCTATCTCCATGACCCCTGAACACGCTATTAAGAGGCAAAATCTAGGTGGAAGAAATGGATCATGGAGGTGTGAGTTTGAGGACTTTAATTTGTCCCTGGCCCTCTCTGTGTGGCTCTTTTCCTGATACTTACTCCTGATGCCAAGAAGTGAAAACTTTTCCTGCTCCTTCTGCACTGACCAGGGACTGAGACTTCTGACATTGAGGCAACCCAAGTAAAGCACACCTCCTTTATGTTTCAGGTGTTAAGTATTTTGATCCAGCAGCTAAAGGCTGACCATGGCAACTACCTGCTGCCTGGTGCCTATTGAACTGATTCATACTACACCACTGCATAAAGTCTATATGAAACTGTATCTTTTTAGCAATCATTCTCCAAATATTAGTTTTCCACAAATTCAGTCTCCAACTGAGCTGACCTACAGCATCCATCTGATCTCCCATGATGCAGTGAGTGGCAGTCAAAAGCCTGAATATCTAATTAGAATGGCAGATCATGCTGGCTTTTTTCCTATCATAACACTACTCCCAAACTGTTCCTATGGTCATTTAAACCTTATAGAACTGAGAGGGAAATTTTTCCATTAGAGACATAAACCTCTCTAGCTGTCTAATAATATGAGAAACAATTCCAACTAATTGATAATAAGAATATTTAAAGCTATGTTAAAATGGAGAGATTGCACACATTTATCTTGATAGTTTTATGTAGAATTAGTGTGGATGAAGCCAGGATGAGAGGCAAGAAAATCTGTTAAAAAATGACTGCTGCATTTCAAAAGAACTATATCAATATTGAGGGCCAGGACACTGATTAAAACAGTGGTGAAGGGAAAAAGTAAAAGAAATTTCAGTTTTGTGTACTGAGAAAATAGTGCTAGGGGAAGGGGTAGAGAAGGTGGGTGGAATGAAATGGAAGAGAGAAACCAAGAATAAGCTGAGGTCTGTCAGGGCCCTTAGGTTAACCGGTACCTGTCAATTTCGATGTGAATGCATGTCAAAGCCATTTGTTTTCATTCTGTATGATATTTCTCTCACACACTGGAAAACCTTCATGGGGGCTGGCCAGACAGTTCAGCAGGCTAAAGTGCCTGCTTTGGGAGATGCAGGGACCATGGTTCCATCCCTGGCACCGCATGCTATGCCAGCCCCTGCCCTGGGGCATGCTGGGACAGAGACTGACACTGGACGTGGTAGTGCTCGCCAGTAATCCCAGTGCTTGGAGGCTGAAAACAGGAGGATCACTACAAGTCTGACTTGTGTAGAGAAACCCTACAGATCCTGTACTAAAAAGAAAGAAAAGCTTCAGAAAAGGGCTTTCGTAACTAAGGCTATATTAGACATCAGAACATCTAATAAAACTAGGAAAAGGTTCAGAATGTTATATTTTGAGCAATAGTGATCTTTTTCAATTTTTCTAATTAGGAATATGGCCTAGAGTGTCTTATTTTAAATAGAGCTCGTTTATTACTGTGGGCCTTTAAATGAATCCTGTTTTGGTCCTGACATTTTAGCAAGACACTAGATGGAAACTCAGCTAATTGGTCCAATTCTACTGTTGGAGCAGTCCTGCCAATTAGAATATAGAATCTGAATGTGTAAGGTTACAGAAAACATGCCTCAGACATTTTTTAGTCTGCTTCTTATAATTATTATATATAAATACCTACGTCTCAAAATCAGTGCCTCTGACAGGAACTAATTTGTGCTTAATAAAGTAATAGTCACCTAACTGGTGAGTGGCTTGTTTTTGTCTCTGTTTTGACTGCCACATGCAAACACCAATAAATAGGATTAATGAAAGAGGGCACTGCCTAGCAAATTCTGTAACTTCACTTACCTAAATTCCAGCACTTCTTCTTAACTCTCTAGACATGAACAAATTATTCCTCTAAGACTCATTATCTTCTTAAAGAGAAAAACAAGGATAATGCCTATTTTAAAGTTTAGCTGAGAAGTTTAAATAAGGAAAAGTATGTAAAATACCAAAACAGCTAGAACACTGCTCACAGCCCATAATTGTTGCCAATTGTTTGTCTAAAATAGTAATGTCCACTAATATTTACGAAGGAACTAAAAATTGTTGAGACCTGAAAGTGACAGACAGACAGACAGACAGATGCACATGTGCACACAGACATGCAAACACAGAGTGTTAAAACATATTGGCACCTATGATTATTTATTTTAGGTGGTAACTCAATGAGAAAAAGAGAAGCCCCAGGAAGCTGGAAAGGCATTTCTTTCTCAGTGTTGCTGGAAAAGATTGAGAGTTAAACCAGAACACTGGGCAAGGAGGGCACACCTTCACCCAGCGACAGAGATTAGACCCAGCCAGCCAGACCAGCAGAAAGGAGGAAACAAATCATGAACTGGAAAGCAAAAATGAAGCATCACTGTCACTGTCCTTTACCACTACAGCAGCTGTGCATGCTGGCCTCTCCTAGGGGCTGCTCACGCTGTCTATAAACAGAACCTGTTAATAAAAGGAGTAGGGGAAAGTCTGGTTTGTGAATAATGACTTAAACCCTGAGAAGGAAGCAAAACTAAAAGCACGAAGTGACCATTTGAGTACTTACTACATGTCAGATCACATGATAACATATAAACACTTACAAATACATATAGCACTCACATATGTAATGGAATTTAATCTTTCTAAAACAATGTTTGAGGAAATTGATCAAAAAATGCAGTAAGAAAATTTAGTAACTTATCCAAGTTTTTTCTTTGATTTATACTCAGGCTTATCTGACTCCAAAACTTTATTTCAATTCTTCTGTAATACTGTTTTACAACATAGAATTATTCATAACTCAAAAGCCTATGCATTTTTGTTGTAACTTGATTAATAGTTTTATCAATGACTTAGAGATTCAGTTTCTACAGTAATCCTGAATTATTATCCCAAACATTTCTTAGCTTCATTTACTAGAAACTGAATTAAAACTGGTAATGTAGATAGATGCAAAATCAGGGAAAATACTTTTTAATAATGTCGCAGCCTGTTTTAGTATTTCACAGAGTAATACACATTTTGTAGATTTCAAATTATATGTACAGTCTGAGTACAAAACATGTACATGGCCTGAGGACAGTTGGGAAGTAGCTAATTTAATCAGTTTTTGAAGGTAGGGAGCAAATTAGGTGAGGGAATAGTTTCATTGTTGGCTTTTCTTGATTTCAGAGAATATCTTCTCTCTTCTAAAAGCATAATATTTAATATAATTTTGTATAAATTATTATAAGAGATGCAAACAACTTAAGCAATTGCAAAAAGAGAGTTTGCTCCTTTGTTGAGAAGATTATTTTGAAGCTTTATGGATATAGGAATAGAACAGTGCTCCTCCGAGGCAGGTGCCCAACTTACAGAAAAATTGTGCTCAGCTTTTCTGAATGAAATATCCTTGTGCTTCTCACTCCCCAAAGGAAAGAAAATGTTTTTCTGTTCTAGAAGCTGCCAGTCATGCAGCAGTGAGCACGACCCATCATATGAGTCACTTTTCTTTCAACTCTAATCTCTTTTCACAGTGACAAATGAATCACAGAAATCAATCTCAACTCTGACTCTGAAATTTTTTCTGTGGGATTTTTTCAAGAGAATAAAGACAACTGATCTAAAATTTCACATTAAAAGACAGATGAAATGGCCACGAGCCTGTGAGGGGGCCAGATGTGACAAGAAAGAGGTTGAGCTCTGTTTGACACAATAGAAAGAGCTCTGGATCTGGACACAGAGCAAATCTGAGCCTCAGTCTTGTCTATGGCCTGTTAGCTGTGAGCATAGGTAAATTGGCCAACCTCCGCAGGACCTGTTTTCCTCATTTATGAAAAAGAGAAGATAATGATGCCACAGGATAGGTGCGATTCTCACATATTTAGTTTAGTCCTTGGTTTAATTTGGCTTTTATATTCTAGCAAAAGCACTCATCAGAAATCAAATAGGTACTGATCAATCCTGTACTCATTTGACATTATATTAGTTGACACTATAAAATGAGGACTCTGTGCTGTTTTCTGACTAAATGTTCCATCTATCTAATTAACTATTTATGAAAAACATTGTTTTCTATTTTTTCAATGCACACTTTAGTCCTGAGTAGCTTGAAGACACACTGCCCATAGTATGAGCTCACTAGATGCAATGGATAACTGTCCAGTAAGATACAGACAGCTATTCAGCTATATATTTTAATGAGAATGTTAAAATGTTTCTAAACTATACATTTATGTAGATTCAGAACATTCTGTAGAAACCTTATGAAAAACAAAACAAACAAAACGTGCACCAATGATACTTTTATCATGTCTTTGCTGCTTTCTATAGAACTTGAACCACTAATCCATAGACAGTGTCATGAAGCACAGTTGCTCCCTCAATTATCCATCAGTAAGAATTAGTGAGGTAAAATCGGATATCACAGCGGAAGTTTTGCTGAATACCCTGTAACCTGAAACAATTACTGTCAGGTTAAGCCACCTCTTTACGGTCACTGAGCTCTTGTTGTACTCATTATAAATTTCTAGACCCAAGAGAAAATTAGAAGGAAAAGAGTTTATTAAGGTTCACTTATCTTACACTGAACAGAAGACCTATTATGACCATACATTAAGCCATCTCACCTTACTAAATTAGCTGCCTTGTAAAAGACACTTATATTCTGATGACTTAAAATGGAATCAGTGCTTGAAGACCTTTGGTCTGTTACAGAGCCTGCTATTCAGGACTGTTTCTAGCTATAAATACAATGCAGTTTAATGTACCTCAGTACTTAGTTTTAGTTGGCTACTGTTAAGTGCACACATTAGTAAAAATAGAAACGACCTTTTTGTGGTTAATCTCATGGATTCATATAGCTGTCATTTTAAAAACAGTAAATAGCAGCTTTTTATGTCCAAGTTGTTCTTATGATTTTGGAGGGAAAAACAGTGAGAATATAATAAAATATTATACTTTTAAGCTCCTTCCTTCCAAATGCCCAAAACACTTTATCTTAAAAATGTAAAAGTTTGAAATAAGGTAAGCTCGTTTTTAAAGAATTATTTGTTAATCTCAAGGAATTAATTTTGACACTTTGACAATATTTATCTCCAGTTCTTAAAATACAGAGATTTTAGTTTATTAACATAGCACCATCTTCTGGCAAACATTGAGAAAGACAGTTGGTTTTATACTAAAAATACTGAAATCATTTAAAGGATTTAATAAAAAATTGATCCATTCTAACAAATGTCTAGAATTGCATTTTACAGGGCTTTCTTAATATTTTGGTATTACATTAATTTACTACTTTTTAACCTTGACATCTAGCCTGTGAGAAGAAGTTTCAAGCTGTCAAATTGATGCACTGTGACATATACCCAATTGAGCCATTTCATAAGAAAAGTTTGCCTGGGGAGATAGCACAGTGGCATAAACTACCTGGCAAGCACAAGTTCCTGAGTTTGATCCCCTGTACAAAAAAAAAAAAAAAAATTCTATTTGGGTCAGCCAGATAGCTCAGTGGATTAAAGGGCCTGCTTAATCAGATGCAAGGACCAGGGTTCTATCCTGGGCATGATGTGCCAGCCCTGACTCCAGGGTGCACTGAGATAGGGATTGACACTGAGTGTGGTAGTGTGCACCTGTAATCCCAGTGCTAGGAAGGCTAAAAACAGGAGGATCGTGACAAGTCTGATCTGTGTAGTGAGACACTATACTAAATGCATTTTAAAAAAGAGGTTTACATAATATATGCATTTATATAGTATAAAACTATGTAAATATTCATATATAATGCATACAGATAAAATAAAATATATTCAGATAACCATAGAAAAACAGCGTAATAGATTTAAAGAAGTCATTCTAAAAATAAGATCCAGCAGACAGGAGCTGGTGAGCATTACCAGTATTAGAAAATAACACACCAAAAATGGGCAGTATTTCTGAAATCTTTTCAAAAATTAATTCAAGCAGGATGTGATGGTGCACACCTGTAATCCCAGCACTGGGGAGGCTGAGGTAGGAGGACCATTGTGCATTCCAGACCAGCCTGGTCTACAGTGTGAGCTCAAGGCCAGCCTGAACAGCAAAGTGAGACCTTGTCTCAAAAGAAGAAGAAACTGAACAAACGAACAAACAAAAACAAACTAAGATGCAAATGGAAAACAAGAGAAATGCTCAACACATATAAAAAGGGTCAATGACCCTAAAATATCTCCATAGTAATCAACATCAATGACACATGCTAATGACTTCTTTAGTATGTCAACAACTCTAATCAGCAAGTGACTACAACAATAGAACAATGAGGAAGTTGGGTAAAACTTTAAAACTGAAGCAATTAAAATTGAACAAAGAACAAGGGTAGCGAAATCCTTGAAGCAGTTTTGTCTTCATATACAATGAATTATAAGCTAAAAAACAAAAGCAAGAATTTTAACTACACTTTGAGAAAATATAATATTGTTAATAAAGTTCCTTAGATATATGAATTTCTGCCATGTTTCTCAAGGATCATTTAGCAAAATATACCAAATGAACTCTTAAAATATATTATAGTCAGAAAACAATCCAGCAGATGAGGAATGTGTGTATAAAAGACTGTAATAATTTTAGGTATACTTTTTTACTTATGGTTCTAAAAAACTTTTATATTCTACATATATGTTAAGCTAGGGGGTTATTACAGAATTTTCAATGCATTTTTTGTTTCTGTGTTTTAAGGAAGAGTCTACAGGGTGTTCACTGTCTCCCTACTTGATTAGACTCCTAGTGATTCTCCTGTTTACAGCTTCCCAAGTGCTGGGATTACAGATGTATGCCACCACCCCCAGTCTCAATTGCTGTCTCAGCATGCCCCAGGAGCAGGGCCAGCCCAGGAATCAAACCCAGGCCCCTGCTTCTGCTTGCATGCATGCATTTTTTAATAGAATGCTTATATTAATTGAAAGAATTCTCACACCATATTGTCCAGTAATGTATAAAAGGAACATATAGAAAAACTATCTAGGAAGATTAATGTAATAGTTGCATATAAAATGAGTAAAGGAGATGAAAATTAGAAAAACAAAAGGTAGAGAAGTAAAATAATTCAAGTGTAAGATAAAACAGTATATATGAGGTGAAAAACAATAGAATGATCAAAGAAATAAAGGAGCAAATGCATGTGTCACAGCTTTAAATAAAATGGTGCTCATTTGTTCAGTAGGACTAACTTCAGTACCCTGTAGTTGAATCAAACATACAGTGAAATGGAGCTTTTGTGACTAGCCCCCACCTGAAACACTGGGTTATCTGGCCCAATGCATTTTTGTTACCCTTTTGTGCTTATCTACCATAGTGCCAGATAAGATCATAGTAGAAATCCAGATAGAGTCACTACAATGAATTCCCAGCACCAAAAAGAAAAAGACAAAAAGACAAAGCAAAGAAAATGTAAAAAGGTACAAGGTTCATGGGCTGTTTTAGTTTGTTGTTTCATCCCCATCCCAGCTCCTGCATGGTAAGAGACGCAGTTGCAAGGGAAGTGAGCAGTTCCTCATCCTTTCCAGTTTCAGTGTGATTGGCTTTCCTTTTGAAATGCAGCATGCTGGAAGAAGCTCATGGCTAGGTTTGGGAATGGTGTAGTCCTAACAGCTCATGTTCCAGAAGCTTGGTCCTCAATGTTGAAAGGTAGTGAAGCCTATCAAGGATTGAGCCTGGTGAAACAGGATGAGGTCCTCGGGAGAACCACTCTCTAAGGGGATCAATACTGTCTCTGGGTTGTTCTAGGTCTCCCAGCACAAGGATACCAATGTAGAATGCATACTACCACAAGAGAGCTAGATTAAGCATGAATGTTTCTTCAAATGCATCATCTGCTACTTCTATACTTTCAAAGAGGTGGTACCATCCTCCACGTTGTGACAACTTGGCCAGAGGTGGGCATCCAGTCTGGACATTCAACCTCCAAAACTGAGTCAGAATAAATCTCTTCCATATTGAGTACCTATTCTCAGTTACTTTGTTGTAGGTACACAAAACAGACCAAGGCTGTTATCATAAGAACTGATTGAAAAGTTGAACTTAATGCAAGTATGGTGCCATGATCTTGAAATGACAGTATAAAATTTGAAGAACAGGCAAGAGATAGCTAGTGACACGACTACATACAAATATCTATATTGAAAATAGGATTTATCTATCTCAAAAAAGCACATTTGAAAGGTATATCAATACACCTTTACACAACATACACACACATATGTGTGTGTGTGATATGTGTGTGTTTATATATATGATGAAAGTGTAACATAAAGGTAATGGATTTGAATAGTACACAACCTAGTTCATTTTATTTTGAGCATAAAACTAGCTATTGTGGCATTTCAAAAAAATAAATACTCAGGCTAAAATAATTTTTGGAGTATCTTTCAATGATCAAATAAAGTGGTCTCAGGCAATATGAGAATAAGTGGAACTTTAACCCTAGGGAAGGAGGACAAGAAATTTGATGGTTAAAAAAATAAAATAAGTATCAAACATCTTAGACATAACATGGAATAGATATTTTCCATCAAGTATTGCTATATTTAACTTTAAATCCCTACAGAATATGAAGAAAAAAATAAAAATAAATTTAAAAAATAGGAAGAAACAATTACATATTTTTACACAGAAATTTAGAAATCTAACCATATAGCAGGACAGTCTTATGACATTTTTTTTCTTGTCTCTTATTTTCATTTATTAGCCTTTTTTTTAAAACAAACATTTACTTGAGAGACAGTATAGCAGTAATTGGTATGACATGACAAGCAGTACGCATTTAGAGGACCAGAATGACAGGCATCCCAAGCATGACCCTAGGATAACACATTGCTATCTTCAGTACAGTAGTAGTGCACAGGTATTGGCATATATAGTTAATCAGGGTGAGAATCTTGTACAATGAATAACTACTATGAAGACAACAATATGCAATGTATTAATTATTGAAACTCTCCTACCAATCAGTTTTGAAACTGTCTCATTGCTATTTGTTTCTCAATAAAATCAATAAAAAAATAAAATGTAATATATAAATCAATATGTGAACACAACTTCTAAGAGAAGTCAGATTCATTAATGATATCTGCCTCATGACTGAAATGTAACATTACATGATCCTGAAATGGAAATCCAACCTTTTGGGATGCAGAGTGAAAAATAATTGGGAAGCTTTATGATACCACACTCTGGCTTTCGCAGAAGCAGAATTTGAAATGTGCTGCAGCCTGATATACTTTAAGGCTTTTCAATGGATAAAGAGTATTTATTCATGTTCTGTAGTATGCTCAGGGTAGCCTGGCTAAACCAGCCCTCCTAATAAGGCATTGTTGTACATAACCAATCATCCATGCTTAAGGTGATTATGTTTCTTTTATATAGAAATGTTTTCTTTTGTCTTAGATACCTGGACTTAAATGCTATTTACAGGATCCATTCCACAGGACTCTATTATAAATAAAACCTTGTTACAATGAGATACTTTTGGTATTTTCAGCCATAAGTCCTGTTGGATAGAGCCAAAAATGTATCCAATTATTCTAATTTTTGTATTTCCCCAAATAGTTTTGTGAGCCTCCAGCCTTATATTATAAATATGAAAGTAAACCCTCAAAAATTTGGATTCAAGTGAAAAATTGAATATTCTTAATATCACCATGAAATGCCACACAGAATCCCTGGCATCTGTCACACAACTGCATCCTAGTGTCTTATGAGCTGTATGCTTCAAATAAGTGCCAACCAAGTCGAATTCCAACCCAATTTCTAACTCATTACTTCATAAGCAGCTTTGAAATGTGCTCGTTTAAAAATATGCCACCTAACGGTGAGCTCTGTATCGCTCTTCTTCCGCAGTGTCTGTATGAAGTTGCCAGGGATGAGAGTGAGGCGTGAATGTTGACACTTAATTATGGATATTAAAATCAGTCTAGAATTTTAGGTATATGTCAGATGTCACCACCTTCAACGATTCATAAAGGAACAGTTCTCTTCTTTTAGTTCATGTAATGAGAAGGAGAGGGGGGGAGGAATATTATGTTGAAACACTCTCCTTTGCTTCCACACCTGTGAAATATTCTTTTATATCCCATAAGCTCTGGCTCACAGAAACTTCTTGAATACTTTATCCATGGCTATTATGTGGTCATCTCTAGGGTGTGATTTCAAGAGTCAAACATAGAATGGAGCAAAATATCATCAGTTCTTACTAATTAATGATTTCCGCTGTTATACCTTACAAATCTGAGTATTTTGTAAAATAAGAAATGCAGTGGCCCATTTTTGAAAGAAGCTTTTAAATAATAAGCATGTACTATGTACTGTGGTTTTACAAAATAAAAATACAAGAAGGTGATTTTATTATAAAGGAATATATACAGTCATCTTTTGTTATTATCTATGTTTATTTTCAGAAAATAAAATATCATTGTCATCTAGAACTGTTTTTAGCATTCTTCAGCTACTCAAGTGATGTGCTATATTATTAAAAGTTACATCAGAAGTTATAGTTCTGCAATCAATTGTTCCTTATTCTAATCTTAGAGCTCAGCTGCTGCAAACACTATAGTTTCTCTGGGGACTTAGCGTTCATGGTATCTATGCCATGAAATCATATTATAGCTGAAGCATTTGTGCAACTCTCTGTAATAAATGCTCTCGCACTGTCCCCTCAGATTCAGATCTGATTTCCTTCCATAGAGTTTTCTGATGGCTTATTTGTATGGTCAATACCAAGATAATCAAACAATTAGAGTCAATTTTCAAGTGATATTTACATATTTTTGAGGCTCTAAATCAAAGTTCTTTGATTTTACCAGCTGTGACCACCTTTAAACAGTAGGCTGGGAAATATTTTATGAAATGCATATGTTGCATATTGATGACTTAGACTATCAATTTGTCATCCCTCACTCTTTTATCACCACTTTATCATTCCTGACTAATTGCAGGTTCTGACAGTTTCTGGAAAATGTTTGATTCCAAATAATCATTATGGACTATTTATCCAGCAGGAGCAGTCAGCATAGGCTTCAGAAAATAGGTCCCACATGATATGCTAGCAGGTGGTATTTAGATGTTTATAATCCTAGCAGCAATTGGACAATCTGTGCTTTTAGAAATTTCACTTTTATTGACATCTTTTTATGCTTTAGGTGGTTTGCCAAAAAAAAATTCTATTGATTATTTTAACAGAGTTACATTATCAGTATAATAGATGTGACATTTTTGTTGTTGAAGATGAATTTTCTATCCACACAGGGTAGCTTGTGATTTGTTTTCACATAGGTCAAAGTTTTGTTTTGTTAGTAGTTAGAATTTAATTTTATATCCCAGTTTGAAGTTGTGTTTGAGAGGGTGGGTAAAAACAGTCTTCATGTGGATGAAAATGAAAACCGAGCTGCAGCTCATAGACATTATATAGCAACTGGTGTAACTTCCCTGAAGTATTTCCACAAAGTGACAGTTCGATCACATGAGAACACTCCAGGGGTTATATTGGAAACCAGACAAAGTCAGGTACTATCTATGGCTGTGCAGTGAAATTACAAACACAACTCACTAAGCTTTTGTGTACATCCTAGTGCTTCGACTCAGTCATGCAAAGAACCCAAAGGCGTCTGACCTGCGAAGTTGCCTGAAAATATGGAACTGTCCTTCTGAATAGTTTTCTCTGAAATAACTCAAGTATGGCTTTGCTTTTATTATAAAATCCATTCAAAGACAGTGGAAAAAATAAGAAGCTTCACAGGCTGTTCCTGGTAATCTCACAGCTCCTATTCGGAGCTAAGGATACAGAGGACACTTGTTTAATACACGTTAAAGTAAGAATTTTAATGAAAGAGAAACATCCTTATGACTTCAAAGATTGCAATGTCTATAAATGAGTAATTTCTTATATTAAAACACTGTACAAACATGGTGGAAATCTGATGGCTTCAAGCAATCAGTTTACTTATAATCAGTATATTTACTTAGTATACGTTTAATGACAGTCTGTAATATTTTTTTTTTTGGTTGTTGTTGTTATTTTGTTTTATTTCTGGTATTTTTTGCAGTTCTGGAGATTGGACTCAGGAGTCTGTAATAAGTATCATAGATGTTGATGAGCTAAAACTAGCCCTTAATGTGACAGTCAAATTTATAAGAAAAATAATATAATAATATTTGAATATTTCTTGGGAAGATAAGTTTATGTATTTATATATATTTATTTTTTCCATATTTAGGACAGGGTCTATAGGGTCTCACTACACAGATCAGATTCCTAGTGATTTTCCTGTTTTCAGCCTCCCACGTGCTGGGATTACAGGCTTGTGACACTATGCCCAGTCTCAATCTCCCTCTCAGTGCCCCTGTGGGGTGGGGCAGGCATGGCATGCCGGGGATCGAACCTGAGCCCCTGGGCTCTGCCTAAGCAGTCGCTTTAGTCTGCTGAGCTCTCAAGCCGGCCCTTATGATAAGTTTATTTAAATTGCTATAGTAATATTTCTGCTTCTGCTATTAGACATTTGGACAGCATGAATGGAATATTTCATACACTCATCACTACACCTGAAAGACATAAACTATAAGTAATAAAATTTAAGTGAACTAAGGAGAAAGAAATGCAGTCAAAATATTCTGTTTTCTTACAGATGCAGGTATGCATGGTCATGTAATTGTTTTTTGATGTTTTGTATTTAGTACAGGATCTCACTATGTAGATCGGACTCATAAATCCTCCTGTTTACAGCCTCTCAAGTACTGGGATTGCAGGCGCATGCTACAACGCCCAGTCTCAGCGGCCACCTCAGCATGCGCCAGAGGCGGAGCCAGCAAGGCAGGCGTTAGGATGGACCCCCCAGCCCTTTTGCCTGCTTAAGCAGAACTTTAATCTATGCGCTGTTTGGCCGGCCCTCTCTCTGTATGGTCATGTAATTCTGAAAGGACATGCAGAAGTGAAAACTATGAACCATGTTGATCTAGATTGAATAACAAAGAAAGAAGAATTAGGCTGCACTAGATCTCTGAGCCTCAGTTTTCCCAAAGATAAAGTAAAAGGGGTATTTCATATAGTGTCTTCAATAGGGACACACATTACAAAGTGTTAAGGATAGGGTAAAATGATATCACATCTTTGAATATACAATCTTAAACCAAAGGGAAAAATTCTTCAAAATTAGGCAACAAAATATCTCATTGACTTATTGTCATATCCCATCCTCAGAGACAGCATTACTTCTGAATTTTATAGACACTATTTGTATACTACTTAGAATACGATCCCCAAGAGTCATAAACTTCACTTTCACTTTTCTACTTATCTGAAAGAAGCTAAAAAATCACCCCTTGTAATCCTGAGCGCAGAGTCCTACCGCCGTTCGTGCGGTGAAGAGGCTCGTACCACTTGTAGTCTTGTCAAATGTACCGCTGAAGTCTTGTCAAAATGTAAGAATTTCTCTGTGTTCCATAGTTGTGAAATGAAAGAAAAAGAGTGTCACTTTTGGTAAACTCGTGTAAATTTATTCTTCTATAATATCAACTAAAACTTACAGCTACCCACTGTTACTTTTGTATTTTATAACTACTTGGACAAATTAAACAATAAGAACAAAATTAATACTTATAAACTGGTAATTGGCTGATTTTTTTTTAAAAAAGGAAAGCAGGTGAGTTAGTGATGGCTTAAAGAAACTAAGACGGTCATTATTTTGTTTGTTTTTATTTTTATTTTTTGGTGGGATAAAACTCAGTACCTCGCAAGTGGCAGGCAAGCATTTATGCCACTGCACTATCTCCTCAGCCCACAGTCATTATTTTTAAAAGTTATTAATAACATCGTAGATGAAACTGTAGTCTTACAGAAATAAATGTATGGAACAAGGAAGGTAAATGTTAACTTCTTATGGAATATTGGCATTTGAAATATGACTAACACTGCAACATGTATTGGGGAAAAGTGATTAAGCTTGTTGAAAATACATATTTATAATATTTTTTCAGTTTGGGATTTTAATAATTATAAATGATTTTAAATGCAAGAATAAATGGAAAAGACTATTCCAGTGCCTGGATAAGTTGAAACTACATAGTAACATATATTTGCTAAATAAATAAATTTAGAAGTGGATTTTTTTGACAGGTTATGAACATTGCAGATAGATAATATAGATACTGCAAATTTATTATTTATGCTTCTCATACATTGTAGCTCACATTAATATTTTTACCTCTTTAGCCTCCACTTGTAAATATAAAACAAAGAAATGATAATTACCATGATGATTTAAAACTAATATTTTAAGCCGGGCGTGGTGGCGCATGCCTGTAATCCCAGCACTAGGGAGGCTGAGGCAGGAGAATTGTTGTGAGTTCGAGACCAGCCTGAGCTACAAAGTGAGCTTAAGGCCAGCCTGAACTGCACAGTGAGACCCTGTCTCAAAAAGACAAAAAATAAAAAAAATAAAAAAAAACTAATATTTTGATATTAGTTACATTCGGAACCAGTCACTGATTTTTGTTCTTATAGAGAAGCAGTGTCAGTTCAAATGACAATAAAATGATAAGTTTGCCATAATTACAGATAATACATAGTGTTTTTAATAGGAAAGGAGAAAGAGGGAGTGAAATAGGTGGACAGGTGACAGGAAGAATGGATTTGCGTGATCCAACTTACTAAAAGGCTTTTTATCTCACCATTCCAAGTTCATTCTCTCTAGTGTTAACAAGCATCCATGTTAGACATGTGGACAAATTTGTCCCTCTCTTTTGGAAGGAACATTTGTGCATAATAAGTAAATGATTTGGCTATTGATTTCATTTAGTCATCCTTACATGAAACTGGCTTAATTAAAGTAGCATGACTAAAATGTCAGGTGTGGATTAAGCAATTATCAGCACTATCAGGCAATTTGAGAATTTCTGTAAAAATTAGAAATTCCTGGATGATTTTTATTGGTCTTTCTTGGATGAGGAGAAGACAGTGTTTCCATGTAATTTGAAAAGTACAATTTTCCAACCATACACCACAATAATTTTTCTTTGTATATATAATCATGAAGCTGAAAACTCTTCAAGTTTTTGTAATTAGAAAAATATTAATTTAAATAAAAGTCTGTCAGTCTGAATTTCATGGTTAGATGTTTACTAGTTCATAATGTCCCCTAGATTTGGAATCAAATCTCAAAATTTATTCCTTTTAATTCACTAGACTCTGTTCAAATAGACTTAGAAGTACAACTATAACACAGACACAAGTTTCAATAACAATAGTGGTAAGGTAGCATTGTAATGTTACACCATCACAAATATATGTGTGTGTCTGTGAATATTAAGAGATTACAAATGATAAAGCACATGGGTGAAACCAATAGAAAAAAATTGGTGTGAAATTGAAGTATGGATATTTTTTTTCCAATTCCACTTATCCCCATCCTGAGAAGATACATGGTAGTGGCTGGGGAGATGGCTCAGTGGTACAGCACCCACTCAGCAAGTGTGAGTTTCTAAGTTCTATACCTGATACCAAAAAAACCAAAGTAGGAAAGAAAAGGTATATATACATCTATTGCATATATACTATATGGTATATGTATGGCATACACATGTATGGTGTACATTGTGTATACATATATATATATATATATTATGTACATAAGGTAAATCTATAGTATACATATAATATAATTAGTACATGTATATGTATACACATAGTGTATTCGACTTTTTCACTCTCATTCTCCAACAAAACTAAATTATAATCTGCAAGAAATGACTAGCATACATATTTTGTGACAATTCTGCAGCCTTCTTATTTTACATGAAAAATCTGCATCTCCCTCACAGAATATTTTAAAATGCACAGGTGCTGAAAATAAAACATCTCATGCCTGTTCGGTATAAATATATGGCCACTGAAATATACTGATTTGTCAGTACATATATAAATGCAGTTGAGAAAAAATTGGCAGAAGAGCAAACATATTCTCACAAAGAAAATACAACATGGTACAACAAACATAATTAAATGATTCAAATTATAAACCATAAATAGATGACAAAGGCGTGGTATTGGCTGTTGTCTGCACGATAAGTATTCAGTCAATTTTCTGGATTACCAGTCAAAATATACACAAAGCTTTCAGATGATGAGCTGTGTATATTCTAATGTAATTTAACCAGTGTTTATTGAATACCTTTCATACTTTATGCACTAAAATAAGCACTGGAATTACAAATATAACAAGATGAATGGTCCATGCACATAAGAGTGGGACACACCGTCTTTTCTGTACTGCATAGGTATAAATACACTATACCTTATGTTACATTCTGGGAAATCAACAAAAGCCTGATACAGCAGGACTCGTCCATGTTCTGTGATGACCCTGCTTGAAGTGCACCTAAAAACATAGATTTCATTTTGTATTTAGTCACATTTTGCCAAATATGTAATAAGGGTAATATATTTCTTTTTAAAAGTCTCATAGCTCAGCGGTCTAGAGCGCCTCTCAGGGACTGCAGTTCGAGCCCCAGCACCACATGCCATGCCAGCCCCTCCCCCTAGGGCGGGCTGAGCTGACCCCCCACCCCCGCAAAAAAAGAATCCTTGATGTGTAGCGAGACACTGTAATAAATAAAGGAATTAAAAAAAAAAGTCTCATTTATCCATTTGTTCCTTCAACACATATTTATTGAAGATTTATTTTATGCCATGTTCCATGCCAGGAATTAAAGATAAAGTAGTGAAATGTCATCAGATGCCTCATCTTTGAGAACCTGAATTTAATGCATATTCTTGCTTCTTGTAACGAAGCATCTTTCCTCTGCCCGAATCACTCACTTTGCCTTCCTGCCGCCAGTTTTTCCTTCTTCTCCTGAGACTCTAAATTTTTCTCATCTCTTCCAACTTCGCTCACCTTGGTTTCTCATTCCTTCTGTATCTAATGTAACATGCGAATTCATGCTAATGTATAGATAAAATACGTCTTCCCTTTCTGCGTGATAGTTGTGCATTTTTCTGAATCATTGCAGGTAGCATGTGTTTAGACCACAGGAATTCTGCTGGTAAGAATTTCAGAGTTGGAGATAATTTGAGAAGATGCTTGGTCTGAATTAATAAATAATTGACTGTACACCGGAATGCCTATGCAGGACTGTGGCTTATATCCAACTGGTATTAAGTGTGAAAGCACTCTGGTATCTAAGTGCATCGCAAGCTCATAGCGTGGCACACCCCATATGATCCTCACACCGTCTGCTTTAGAGACTCTGGCAAAGACCTTTGATTGATGAAGGCAATCACTTTATAATAGAAGGTTTGTTTTCCACCCTTCATCCTGCCATCCTGCTAACCATGAACTAACATGAACAATGACATTCAGCCTCCACACCGCTCTAAAGCCACCTACTTCAAATCTACTTTGTCACAATCATTTGCAGTCAAGTTAACTAAATAATCAGGAAATTTTCTACTACTTCTGACACATTTCAATTTTCAAGATATAGTTAATTTCAAGGCTAGTTATGAAGAAAAAGTTCTGTTCATTTGTTTGCCAGGCACCACACTGCTTTTTTACGGCTTCCATTAAATGCTGTTCTCTTTGCTGTTCCAAGTCAAGAGTGTCTAATTCCAATGTACAGGTAAGGGACTTTTGCATTAAAGGGGCCAAATTAGGGGTCATGATCATATGGCTAATGAATCCAAAAACTTAAACTGAAAGAAGTAGAAAGTTCAAATGGGATTGAAAAAGGTCCTTTGAAAATTGATCTGCCATTAGCTATCATAATGACAGTTTGCTTCAGTAAATCATTCTTTGCATACTAAATTTGTTTTGTGTAGGGACTGGTTGGCATCTTGGTATACACCAGGGAGAAATGGCAACAGGAATGAGGGAAACATAAGCAAGAAGACAAGAGCAGGGTCAGGTCCTGGCTTGTTTGCCTGACAGGCAAAGGACCCCAAGAACAACAGTAGTGCTGTTTGTACATATCTTTGTCAAGTTAGTATCATGTGACACAAGGACCAGGCAGGATGCTTTGTGCAAGACTGAGGTGGCTTGACTGCTTTAGGCACTGTGCTGTTTCCTACCCACAGACATAGGACCAACTGCCAGCTTCAGCTGCTCTCAGCAATTTGGTTTTATTTTATTTATTTATTTATCTTATTTTTTATATTTATTTATATTTGTGGTACAAGGGATTAAACTCAGGACCCTGAGCTTACCAGGCAGGTTCTTATTCTACTGAGCTATCTCCCCAGACCTTATTCTATCTTTTTAATTTTCATTTTAAAAATATATACATTTATATACTAAGAATAATGCAGAATGTTTTATATTGAAGTATCATTGAAAATTCAGGAATATCACCAGAAAGACATTTCTTTTGTGAATAGTGCCTTACCCTGAATTTAAGTAAATGTAATGATATCATTAAGTGTTAAAATACACTAATATTTTATCTACCACTAAAAATGCCAAGGAATCATGATAATAATATTTTAAAATTACCGTGACATAATTGCTCCTTGCCTACACATACATTAAAATGAGAAAAATGTGCTTCTTATATTTTACAAAGTAACATAGATCTTGTGAGCATTCATAAAGTAAAATAAAATGGAATTTAAACTATAAGGGAAAAACTACCTATATTCACTTAATCACCTTAATGATTATGATTGGAATTGTGGGACTGTTTCACATTTATTGGCTTGGGAGACTACCATTTAAATAGCAGTGTTACAGAAATTTTAGGCTATGGACAGTAATTATGTTTAAGGGAATAGAGTTGCCCCAGTTATGAGCATAATTAACAAAATTACTAATCTAATGACTGTTGTGCAATTACTAATTTAAAAACTATCATTTTCACTATCTTTTGTCTTTAACAATGCAAAATAGAAGAAATATATTAGTCTATGACTCTTAAACCTTTAATTCCATCCGAAATGGGGACTTCACTTGAGCTTTGTGTCTGTCTACACCCTAACTTTACTTACAAGGTTGCTCTATAGACATTTTATGTTCATCTTACACATAGGGGCCAATTGCCAGCTTTGTCCCCAAAATATCTCCTCATGACTTACAATATCTGCAGCACTCTAGAAGTCCCTCTCTTATAATTATACACTTACTCCATTCACTTCTTGAGCAAAAGAACATTATTTTCCTCAAAAAGAAATGCATTTCCTGTCCTTAAATATTATTAACAATCAACAGAGCAAAAAGTAGTAGAAATAACAAGTCTTACCACTGGAGTTGAATCTGTTTTTTTGTTGTTGTTTTTCCTTTTTGGTTTGTTTGTTTGTTTTTTGTATTATAATGAAGGGTCTACAGGGTGTTCAGGAACTCATTAGTAGATCTGACTCACAATGATCCGCTGGCGCGCGCTACCACACCCAGTCTCAATTGCTGTCTCAGTGTGCCCCAGGGGCAGGGCCTGTGCAGCAGGCAGCAGGCCCAGGGATCGAGCCCCCAGCCCCTGCACTTGCTTGCAGGTGCTTTAATCTGCTGAACTATTTGGCCAGCCCTGAAGTTGAATTTGAATCATGCCTTTAGGAACTGGATTTATTAGGTAAACATACAACAATTAAACAAGGTAATAAATAAATGTGTAATATTAGGTGTGTGTCCAATATATGTTAGTTTCCCACATAAACACATTTTGTACAAAATAAATGATGCTGCTTCTCTAAGGAGGCCCTAGAGTCTGCCAGTTTTCCAATCTTGGCAGTGAGTTCAAAAGGACACGATAATGCTGGTAGGGGTGGTAAAGAAAGCAAATGCACTCGAACTCTGAGGAGTGTCCAGGCTATAAGCTATATTTCTCAAAGGGTGTAAAGCTTTTTAATATGTACAGTCTGGTCCAAAGGATTCTTATTTAATGTTCATACTGTGTTATTTTTACTTCATTGCTTTCTACTTTTCTCTCCCACTTCTCTTAATTTTCTTTTTTCTTGTTATACTATTCTTCATACTCTGTATTGCTAAGTAACTATCTCGGCTGGCCATTACTTTGGAGTCTTTCCAATTATTTTATTCTTGGACCACAAACCTTAGATAAAAGTCAGATATGCAGGAAATAAATCCCAATAGTCATTTAACATTTACTGTTATATTAGGAAAAAATAGAATGTGTTTCTCTTAAATCATCAATCACAGAACTTAGTCTTTTCCAATTTAACACTTTGACTCAATGATTTGCAAAACTTTAGACAAATTTCAAAGCATGTTTAAAGTTAACTCAGATAAGAAAATGTCTTCTTTGTTATTTGTCGGTCCCTGAATTAATTTTTTCAAAAATACTACTGTTTCAAATCTGAGCAAGCAGAATCTTTGCTACAAGTCAGTCACTGATTGTATGATGATGATTTTAAGGGGAAAATAGGTTAATCTCATCTAAAAATTTATCAGCAAATATTTCTCCTCAGTAGTACTTTGAATATTTGCTATGATTTCATAAGTTGGATTCAGATTACTTTTGAAATCAAATATATACATTTTTCTATATTTTATTTTTACTTTATGAATCTCATGACTATATTAAAAATGTGGAAGAGAACTGGGTATGGTACATGCTATCACCCCAGCACTGGTGAGGCTGAGGCAGGAAAATCAAGAATCAATATTAACATGACTGAAAAGGAATGCAGAAAGGAAAATTAGTCTTAACTAATGAATATTCATAGTTATGGGAAATTTAATATGAAACAACACTTGTATTCTGCATTTTTGGTTTATATTCACATATTCAGTATTTTAGAAAATGCAGAATTTCAGGTAATTAGTTTCCTGAAGAAAGTTTTAATGAGTACAAAAAAAAGTGAAACACCTTAAATTTATTTTTTTGCTTATATGTAGATTGATAGAGTTCTTAAAATTATATGTGAAAATAATTTTGACAGCACATGGTATCCTGTTTTGGAAAGAAAAGTGAAAGTGTTCCATGTGTAATGCCTTTCATACATGTTTTGAAAATTCTCTCATTTTGAAGATTTATTGTATATTCTCCTTTACCACATTTCCTGCTCTGCCTTTACAGTACTTATATTTTCAGCAGAGAGATCTTGTGTTTTCTAAAGCATGTAAACATCTATTATTATCTGGTAGATAAGTTAGTTATATACCAGAAGCTCTTGTATGTGAAATATTTGAACATAATATTTAATTACATTGACAGGTTTAATGAAATATTTACTTAGCATAATTCCTTTGAGAACAATCAACTTTTGTTAACAGAATTTTTCACTTTAGGGAAGTAATACACTGAGAAGCTAATGATATTTGAAGGGCATATTATATGTTTTTTTTACTCAAGAGGATGTTTTATATGCCAAGATTTACAATTACACAGCTTTGAAGTGAGCTTTTATCTTAGTTCTTGGCTTAGCAGTCAATACTCTAACTGGTAGGATGAACCTGTCCACAAAGATGTCAACTCTATATTCCTGTTTCTGAACATCTTACCTAATCTATTACAATGGGGAAAGCTGATAATGTAGAAATATTTTCAGAACCTAAAAAAAAAAAATAAAAGCATTGGCCCTAGTTCAATCATCTATTTTAAAAATAAATAAATTTCAAATTTCTCCACAGTAATTAACTTATACCCTCCTGGCTTCTCATCACATAAGGAAAATTTTCTTTGCTCTTATTGAGACAGGATCTCATTATGCAGTTCAAACTGGCCTTGAGCTCACTTTGTAGCTCAGGCTGGTCTCAAGCTCACAACCATCCCCCTGCCTCAGCCTCCTGAGTGCTACGATAACAGACATGCGCCACCATTCCTGGCTATATAAGGAATAATCTTACCTTGAACCAGATTCTTTGAGGAACAGCATTTCTTTTGATAGAGTAAACAATGTTTTAAAATACTACATACATTAGAATTTACAAGACTTCAAAAAGTGTATTTTCCACCCAGTTTAAAATTAAAATAAATGTAGTATGCTAAATATTAAATTGACCGGTTTTATCCCATAGTAAAGGAATACCTAGCATATGCCAGGCATTTTATTAGGCACTGAAGATTTGAGAACAAATAAATATAATTGGCTCATTTGAAAAACAATGTAGTCTAGTGAAGAAAGAAAGTGACCTAACACTGTAATTCACTATACTTATGCCAGAATAAGGCATAAGTATTGTGCCAGTAAGCTCAGAAGGACAGAAACTATCTATTGACAAACTCAGAGGTACTTATGTATTTGATCTCTCTTTTCAATGACCTTTCTTGACTTTTATATAAATACCATTGAAATCCTGATATTTTAAAAAGTGATGGTTTTTGTCCTATTGCTGTATGGCATTTCATCAAACAACCTATTCAATCCATAATATATAGCACATTGATCTGCTGTATTCCCTTATCTAATAAATCCATCCTTGCATTAAAAAAAGATAAGAATGTTTTTATAACCTTTCTTTAATAAATTTTTCAGATTGATCACTTTTCAGACATTTTGTTCCCTACTGTTCACATATCAATAGTAAATCTTGGGTCACAAATGTAAATTAGTCTCTAAATAATATTACTCAACCTTCTGAAATTATATATGTTTCTGAAATAGCTAAGACAATTCTAGTCTAAACTGTTTAAGGCCTGACACAGAGCTGAAAGATGAATAAACTTGCAGGACATTGTTTCTATCAGAATTGTGATCGAGGAACTCATGGGTATTATGTTGCATGAGCTTGTCCTTTGGCAGCTCCAATGACACCTACTCACTGGCCATTTTATTTTAAAAACAGGAAATGGACAGAAATTATTAAGTTTAAAACAACACAGATACAAGCTACTGAAAAACGAATCCATTGAGTTTTCATTCTATACACATATAAATTGTCTAGCAACATTCCAAAAGTTTCAGATTTGCAAAAGAGCACCTTATCACCTAAGATTTCTATTCTTTATCTACATTTATACCTTTTCTAAATATCTCAATATACTTAAACTTATAACAGCACACAACCACAATTAGAAGCATTCATTTTATTGAAAATATTTATAAACTATAAAATAAATACTATTCACCGAATAGTATTGTAGTTAATCACAAAAGTAACATGAAGAAAAACAATAGACTAGGGATCAAATCAAAATTTAATTCTGTCATTTGCTTTGTGACCTGGACATGTCACAAACTTCTCAGGGCTTCTGTTTCTTTTCTGTAAAATAACAATCACACATTGAACAAAATACTTTGGTTGTAGATGACCACTAGAGAAAATTACACAGTGTGCCAGGAGGCAGACAGCATGGATTGTAATAATTGATTTTATTTCTTAAAAAGCTATCTTAAGAATTTATGTCATTTAACTTGTTCATCCAATTCTTGACAGGATAGATGAGTGACTGGGTGAATGTGGGAAACAGAAACACAGATGAGAGATAGATAGCAGATATACAGACGATGATTATCTCAGTTACATTTTTCTCCTTGCTGGGACAAAGTATTCCTTCCCAAACTAAAGGAGGAATCATTTATTTAGCTCACAGTTAGTGGAGGTTTCAGTCCGTACCCAGCTGGGTCCAAGGTAGAGTGGCACATGGCAGAGAGCAGCAGAAAGCAGCAAAGCAGCACGAGCAAATGGAAGGAGTAGCAGCAGCAATGGCGGCAACAGAGAGCAAGTCTGTCTCCCCCCTGCTGCATTCAGACCTGCCCCAGGCCAAGTGGAGCACTCACACCATGATCCCAGCACTGGGTCCTGAACGAATCACAAAGTCAAGACAAGAGCTAATTCCAGTTTAATTTGTATTTATTTTGTTCATGAATTGTAAATAGCTCACTAACATACCTATGACTTCACCTTTCAGTAACAGATTCTTAAAGAGAGCTTAGTGGAACAGCACCTGATTGTGTGCTCTGTGGCACAGTGAGCACAGCCTTCTCCATCCTACCATCAACAGAAGGGCTTTGGCACCAAGACTACTGAGGAAGCCAGCTACTCAACCAGTCAAGGTCTAAAGTGACGCCTGCTGAGAGGTGAGTGCAAAACATGGCATGACATTGTACGCTGAGATATTCCAAGAATAATCTGAACTTGCATAAGGGAAAAAAGTCAAGAAAATAAGACTAAACACATATACTGACAGGTTTCCAATTCTTGAATTGCAAAAAATGGACGTCAGGGTTCTCTAAAGAGGGAGGTCTATGGCAGAGGCTTAGGATGTTTAATTTTGAGTTGCATTTCCAGAACAATTGTTTGCAAGTCTGATCTGTTCATAAGTTGACAAAGTGAGTCTTACAATATAGGTACACCTGTGAACATTTGCAGCAAGAATGTTTCTAAGTAAGAGAGTCTGCTGGTAAGCACAAGGTCCTGAATTCAATTCCTGGCACCAAAAAAAAAAAAAGTAAAGGACTTGTTGAGTTTGTGTACCTAGACATATGCCTGCATAGTCTGCAGCTGTGGATGTACACACATACACACACACACACACACACACATACACACATACATACACACACGCACACTGTTCATGTTTGTATAAGTATATAAAATCAAAAACTGTGACAGTGATAGCACCAAGTTCAGGACAGACAAATAGACCTGAAATTTGTGCGGTTATTGTATTGTTCAGGAAATGGTAGAATATTAATAAAATTAGACTTTTGAAATTCCTAGAAGAAAAACACCTAAATTAAAATAAATATGTGTGCATAATGTAAAGCTTCATGTTTCTAAATGTATGTACATTTTCATTCTCATAAAATTTTCAGCAAAGAAATGAAGAACAATCAATAATAGAAATAATAAAGTCTAAAACTAAAAAGAGAAATCCATTAAATAAAAAACATACAACTAAGAAAAATCAAAATTACTTATTTTTAAAAAATAACTCCTAAATTATCAACTTCTGATATTACTTCTCAAGGAACACGCAAGACAATCATAGATAGAAAGGAATATTATGGATAGTACAAATTTAAAAACAGTAAGAATTTTATGTCAATGAGTTTGAAAATGTGCAAAAACTGGAAAAAAAAACCTTTAAATTCTAGCCTCCAAAGTCTCATTAGGCCTTTATTGGTTAAAAAAAGGAATCAGGAACTAAAAATCTTCTTCAAAGACAAGAACAAAAAAGTCATACAAAATAAAACATAGTTCTACTCTATCATTACATCACTTCACCTAAAACTTAGCCAGTGGAATTATGCAACAAAATATTAAATATACATCTCAATTGTTGAAATGGTTACCTTGTTTCAGATTTGTATGAATACATTCCTGCCATCTACAATGAGAAATTTATCTTCTTTTACAATTTTTAATTTAAATTGCTAACTTATTTTGTTTTATTTTTGTATGTTTTTTAGTACAGGATCTACAAGGTCTCACTACACAGATCAGACTCATAGTGATCCTCCTGTTTTCGGCCTCCCAAGTGCTGGGATTACAGGTGCGCACCATGACACCCAGTGTCAGTGTACCCTGGGGTTGGGACTGGCAATGAGCACCAGGGATCGGATTATAGTCCCTGCGTTTTTCTAAGCAGGCACTTTAGTCTGCTGAGCTATCTGTCTGGCCCTAACTTGTTAATTTAAAGCATATTCTACTGATTGCCACACTCATGCAGAGCCTGCTGTTAACTTTCTGCATAATTAAAACCTCTTCAATAGGAGCATCCAGAAAACTGCATGTGGCTGCTGCAGTCAAGTGGGGCAGAGTTACTGGAAAGTGTAAAGGTCATTATCATCATCAGTAACTTGAGTCATGGACCGGTGGTCTCTGTGTTATCATCATTTGTATTCGGTACGTGTATGGTAAACAGGGCATGAGCATCTATGAGGAAAAAATGGCCTGAAGCCTCTATCAGCTGTCAGTTTTTCAGAAGGAAAAATCATAGTGATAATAAATATACCATAGTACTAGGGGATGGATGGGTAGAAGGATGGATGGATAGATGAGTGACTGGGTGAATATGGGAAACAGAAACACAGATGAGAGATAGATAGCAGATACATAGATGATGATTATCTCAGTTACATTTTTCTCCTTGCTGGGACAAAGTATTCCCTCCCAAATTAAGGGAGGAATCATTTATTTAGCTCACAGTTAGTGGAGGTTTCAGTCTGTACCCAGCTGGGTCCAAGGTAGAGTGGCACATGGCAGAGAGCAGCAGAAAGCAGCAAAGCAGCAAGAGCAAATGGAAGGAGTAGCAGCAGCAATGGCGGCAACAGAGAGCAAGTCTGTCTCCTCCTGCTGCATTCAGACCTGCCCCAGGCCAAGTGGAGCACTCACACCATGATCCCAGCACTGGGTCCTGAACGAATCACAAAGTCTAGAAAATTCATCCCATGACTGCATGAGGCTTTGGGAGAACAACTAGACACAAACCATAACAATGACAATGATGACCATGGTGACAGAGAGAAAGAGAGAGAGAGAGAGAGAGAGAGAGAGAGAGAGAGAGAGAGAGAGAGAGGAGAAAGAAAGAACTTTCCCTTAGAATTTCTATGAAGTTAATAATTTTATTTTATTGTCATACCCCATTTACTTTCACATGAGGAAATCAAACAACAAGTTGAATTTCACAGTTGGTAAGAATTTGAACTTAAGAAACCCACTATTTCCTAGACACCACAGTAGGCAATACAAACAGAGAAATTTTGGTAAATCTAGCCAACGGAAAAACAGGGAATGAGCAGTAGGAAACGTAGAAAGCCACTGGGAGTAAATTACACCACCTACTCCAAAGGACCCTATGAAGTCACATGAGAGGAACGGCCCAAACACCTAAAGCAGAAAACTTG
The DNA here is from genome assembly GCA_004027165.1 of Ctenomys sociabilis. Classification (NCBI taxonomy): domain Eukaryota; kingdom Metazoa; phylum Chordata; class Mammalia; order Rodentia; family Ctenomyidae; genus Ctenomys; species Ctenomys sociabilis. Next base: position 33,987 of record PVKA01009137.1, read on the forward strand.
GAAGCAAGCAGCTAATTTGACAGTATCAAACATGCAATTATTTTCATTTCTTCTTTCCTCTTTTTTCAGTTTAACATGAGAGCTTTATTATTTACGTCCATAGGAACAAAATTCTCCTCTTCAGCTTTTCTTCATTTACCATAATGCTTTAAAAAAAATAGAATGAAGTTAGAAAAACAGCTTAATTCACATATATTACAGTATTCTCTTATTCTTTCTTCTAAGAACTCACACTGCAAATTGCAATTCATTACATTTTGCTGATTCTAGCCTCTGTGGGTATACAGCTCAGGCACAAAAAGAACCAAGCCCTTGCCCTTGGAAGCTCAGAAAAGACCAGGGATGAATTGTACTGTTTCCTTTTAACTTAACTGTTCCTTCTTTGCCAAACCAATTAAGTAAACAAGCTGTAGTTTCAATTCTAAAAGCAAAAATATGCATTACAGTTGCCAAAATATGTTTTCCTTTGTATATATAAAAGGAAATACTGTAAGGATTTAATTATAACAAGACTTTGACATTGGTGGCATAAATAGGTTAGTTAGTGTTTAGAAACCTTCTCTGTGCAAGGAAGTGAGCTAAAGGATCTAGCAAGCCAGCATAAATAGTAACCTGTGGCTGGCAAGCTGGACATTTGTCATATGGCTTCCAGAATATGCATATCTGATTGGCAGTTCTTAGACTCATGTGTCATTCCTTGTAGTTTTGAAGTACAGAGAAGATATATTAGAAAAATTAATACAATCTTACAAACATAACTACTATAAGTAAAGAATTAGTGACAACCAATGTTTTGAAATATGCAATTTCTTTCAAGAAACCATGAATAAAGACATAAAATATAGCTTTCAGCGTTATGAGACTTAAGAGCCTAGACAAATACTTTCATACCAGTGTTTAGATATTTCATCCTCAAAGTCCTACTAGTAAGTACTATGCAGACATGAAAACAAGAAGAAGCCTTTTGGAAAATTATATATGACAGGATAATTGCTGTGATTAAGAGAACAGATATATTAGTTACTCTTCTCTGATTGCCGTGACAAACACCCGACAGTCAAAATGAGGGAAGGAAATGTTTATTTGGTTCACAGTTACTGGAGGTTTCAAAACACTGGAGGAGAGGCTGAGGGGTCTGCCATGTCCAGGATGACCCTCTCCACATCTTCTGAGAAAGCACAGGCTAGCCAGTTTAAGGGTTTGTGCCTCTCTGGCCCCATCCCTCAGGCCTCTCATTGCTCCTCCAGCCACATCTACCCCATGACTTACATGAGTCTTTGAGGGGACAACTGGACACAAACCATAACATTTCACCACTGGACCCCCAGAGCCTGATACATATCCCTCTGTGAAAAAGCCATTCTAGTCCATCTCTCAGAGTTGCCAAAGTCCCAACAGTTTCAGTCTTGCTGAAAAGTCCAAGTCCCAAGTCTCCTCCAAGATCCAAGACAAACCCTGAACTGTGAGTCCCTGAACAAATAAAAAGTTAAATACATCCAACATTCAAAGGCACAAGATAAACATAGCTATTCTAAAAAGTATATACAGAAGGATGCATATCACTGGGGCCAAAACAGGTCCAAAATCCAGCAGGGCAAACATTAAGTCCTGTAGTTCCATGTAGAACATCTGAAGCAATCTGTGACAAATTGTGAGCTCCATGTAGCCCCACTCTTCTGGCACTTCTGGTGGTGGTGGCTCCCATGGCTTCACTCTTAGGCTGGCTTTGCTCCATCTTTGCAGTTTCCCTTAGATGATCCACATTCCTGGCTTTTCCAAATTTCTGGGGTTTCCACTGAGTAGGCCTCTCACTCACAGCTTCACACACTGCCCTCTCAGGGCCACACTGCCTGACTTTCCAGGTCTTCTTCTGAAATCATGGTGGAAGCCTTCTTAACCTCAGAGCTCCTACATTCTGCATGTGCCTAAAACCAGCACCACATGGATGATGCTAAGAATTGCTGCCAGCCGGAGCAGTAGCCAGGCTTTCCTCTCTTGGCTGTAGGGGTCGAGCACCTGGATCATGAGTACTCTGACCCTGATTCTGAGAAACAAATTCTCTGTAATCTGGCATGACTGCTGCCTCCATTCTGGAACATGGAGCTCTGCAGCTTTCTCCTCAAAGCAAAGTCTTTCACCCTTGTGATTCTGAGGCTGCAAAGGGCAAGAACTTGCCACCTCCTGTAATGCCCTCAGGACATCCTTTTTACTCTCCTATTCCTCCTCAGCAATGGAGATCTCAGCTTTATCTTTGCAGTCCACAACCTTCCTGGTGCTTCCGCTTCCTTTCTGGCCAAACTCACAACATTTTAAATCATTCTTCTGGGTTCTTTGCTCTTCATTCTCAACATATATTTGACTAAGAACTCCCAACAATAACCGTGGCACTGCCTCAATATTTGACTGCTTTGAGATTTCCTTTGAAAGATTAATCAGTTCTCCATATTTAATCTCAGTCTCAGGCAAAGTCCCTGGGCATGGGCAAAATTCAGACAAACTTTCTGTCAAGTCAAAACACAAATGGTCTGGAATCCAACAACCAATGCAGTCCTTCTTCCCAGCAGAAACCTCCCCAGCCTGGTCTTTACAGCAGGTTTTGTATCAGCCTTCTGGTCTGAGCCCTGACCAGAATCTTCCCTACAGAACAGCTGAAGCTGTTCTAGTGCTTCGTTTGTAGGCAACATCTCCAAACGTTTCTTGTCTCTTCCCATAAGCTATTCCCAAAAGCTTGTAATCCAGATCGTCAGGTACAGCCACAGTATGACCGCACTTCACTGGGTCTAATTCTGTATTAATTACTCTTCTCTCATTGCTGGAACAAATACCCAACAGTCAAAATGAGGGGAGGAAAGGTTTATTTAGCTCATAGTTACTGGAGATTTCAAGACGCTGGACAAGAGGCTGGGGGCTGCCATGTCCAGGATGTCCCTCTCCACATCTCCTGAAAAATTTAAGAATTTGTGCCTCTCTGGCCTCATCCCTCGGGCCCCTCATTGCTCCTCCAGTCACATCTGCCCCATAACTTATGTAAGTCTTCAGGGGAACAACTAGACACAAATCATAGCAACAGATATCTGCTTAGAACTTTCCAATGAAAAGATCTGATCACACAGGCATGACAGTGAAATCCTATAATCTCAGCACTGGGGAGGTTGAGGCAGGAGGATTACTGTGGGTTCAAAGCCAGTCTAGGCTAAATAAACAGGTTCAAGGCTATCCTGGACAATGAGATCCTATCTCAAATAGAAAAGAAGAAAATGAGAAAGGAGGAAAGCAAATAACATGACTAAAAGGAAAGAAAGAAAACTTGACCAAATTCTAATAGGAATATCAGTCAAATTATCATGTCTTCATAGATTTCCTCTATTTATGAATTTGTAAAATGGAAACAAATCAAAGGTGCTCATCAGGCAATACCTAAATTCTCCAACCTTGCCTCCAGATATGGTCATGAAGAATTACTTCAACCTAAAATACTCTGATCTGAAGCTCAATTTAGATATTTCTTCCTCCAGAAATACTTTCTTGAAAGTTCCAGACATCGAAAATGTACGGGAATGTTTGCCTAAACTGTAGAATCCATGCAAGAATACATGAAGGAATCTAAATATTTGGTGTTTTTTAATATGGTCACCATAAGATCCTGCATTTATCCTATCATAATACTTACAATGCAATGCACTGAATTCATTTATTTAATATTTCTCATTTAGTAATCTTATAAATATAAGAAAATTGAAGAGCTGGTTTTATTTTCATTTTTGGTATCTCCAGGATAAGATCTGGAACACAATACAAACTCCATAAATATGATAAATATGTGGAAAGAAATGATAACTGAGCATAGACAAAAAAAATCACATGGTAAAGTTGTGACCCATGTAAAATTAGACTTTGATTAACATCATAAAAATGAAGATGTCAATTAAAGCACTAAAAATGAAGAAGTGATGTGACATATAAACCAAGCTTTTAAAGGTCACCATAAAAAAATGTAAGAAAAAGCAGCAAATCCTACTAGTAGGGAAACAATGCTTGCCATAAAGTTAATTCATAAGCAAAATGAACATTTTACCAATAGTTTTTCATGAAATTTTAAATTTGCTTCATGAATTAATCTACTTTGCAAGAGAAGGAATAAAATAAAAATACTTGCATGTTTACAGTCTCCAAAGGAAAAACATTTAAAAATAAAACAATAACATAAAACCACATAATATTCAAATACACAATTCCAGAAAATTTTAGAGTTCACTTATTGAAATTAGAACAGTGACCCCGAATAGTCAGTTTTGAGCTATGTACTGGTTAAGGTACTATGCTGGATAATACAAGAATGACTAGAAAAAGAATAAGATATAATTTTAAAATGCTGCAATTAACTGATTTCTATTTCACAGTCATTCTCTTTTCATAATTTTCCCAGAAATCTTACAAGTTGATTCTCCAGTAAGTTTGTAGAAAGAATGCTTCTAGAATTGTATTTCATAGGTGTAAGGCAGATCATCCTGCTAATAGGTGCTGGGTTTATATTTTTATTTCTTATTTCTCTTTTAGATATTGCTCAATATTTTCTGTTACCATCTGCTAAAAATGTTCTGCATGTATTCTTGCTCTCTTAGTGTCAGACTTCTCCTTCCCCTCCCCCTTCTCTTATTTTCCTCCCCAACTTCTCAATAACCCTACTAGAACAGAAGGCCTGACTTACTGGGTTCACATTCTTGTTTTCAGTCTTCACTTGTTTGGCCTCATTCTGGGTATTTTCTTCTGGATTTTGATACAGGTGCTGGCCTCATTTGTGTCTAATGCACTGTTAAACACTCTAAATTTGACTCTTTTTAGAACTATGATGTCAATTTTGGGGCCAGAGAAATGGCCCCCCTAGAACAAGAGCTTCCCTGGGAAGCACAAGGGCCTGAGTTCAATTCCCAGTTCTGCCAAAAAAAAAAAAAAAAAAAAATAGAACACACAACATAAACACACACACAAAAATGTCAATTTTGTACAGCTTCTGGTTCTTTAAGTTTTTGTTTTGCACTTTCAAAACAGAAAGCTCAATGTTTCAGGATCTCAGCTTCAGGCTCTGGAACCCCATCAGTCTTCCACTTGCTCATTTCATCTGGGTTTGCCCAGATTTTTCTCTAGGATGTGCATAGATAACTTGGATCCTGTCAATTATATTTCAAGCATCGTATTTGCAAAATTAACTGTGTACATGATGTTACTTGGGACCTCACTGATCTCTGCTTCTTCCTGAGGTGATTTATCTTTTGTTTCAGCCAATGTTCTTTAAACACAAAATTATCTTTACCTCTCATCAGAAATTGAAATGTCCCAAGATTGCCATGTGCCAAGTTGGTTGGACCTTGATTTTCTGGTCCTTGGTTATTGTCTCTGGCTGAAATTTCAAGACAAGGTCTTCCCAAAGTCACTAAGTTCCCCAAACTGGGCTGGATCTAGTGATCCTCCTGCCTGTATCTTTCAGAGTGTCAAGATAATTAGCATGTATCACAGTGATTTGCTATAAGATTTTATTTTATGAATGTTCAATACGATGAAAAAGTGACATGGGTAATGCATGACTTAATAAAAATAAACTAGCCTAGAAACAAGAAAAATGTAAGTCAGGACTTCTCAATTCTAAAGGCGAATTGATCAAACATCATCTATTTGTCTGTCTCACATAACCCCTTTCCATCAGGAGCTCTGCTGAGATTTTGGGGTCCAGTTTTCCCAGGAAGCTTACTTTGCATTGGGAGAGATTAGTGATGACAAATGAATTAATTTATTTTACATTATATTTTCAGTAAGTTATATGATGGAAATGATGTGCTTGAGATAAAAGTGACCACCCTGTTTTAGGAGGCAGAAAGGACATAAAGGCTTCAGAGAATATGGCATTGAGCTCAGTCTCAAAGGATAGGAAGCTGCACATGGAGAAAGATCATTACATTTGGAAGGAAAAGGGTTTTATGAAATAGAGTTATATTTGAGAAACTAAAGGAGGCCAGTGTACTGTGCTCTGGAATGGGAGGAGAATGCTCTAAGTTAAATTCATGCAAGCAAGAATGACACCTGATTAGATGACTCTACCCATGAAAAAAGTTTGAATTTTGTAGGGCATAGGAATTGGTAGAAAGGGTTTAAACTAGAAAGTAGCTGTTAACTTATACTTTTAAAAGTAAAATTATCTCTGTGAACATTTATTCTAGAGAGAGTATTGCAATAATTGTTGTTAAATTAGAAGCAGTATGCATTTAGAAGAGCAAAATCAGGGCCAGCCAAACAGCTCAGTAGATTAAAGTGCCTGCTTAGTGGACCCAGGGGTCAACACTGACCTGCTGAGCCTGCTATGCACATCCCCGGGGATGTGCTGAGACAGCAACCGAGACTGGGTGTGCAGCACTTGGGAGGCCGAACACAGGTGGATCACTATGAGTCCGATCTACACAGTGAGACCCTGCAGGCCGTACAGACCCTTAAAAAAATACAAAAAAAGACCAAAATGACAAGGATTTCAAGTGTGATTTTGGTATTACACATTGTTGACTTTGCTGTAGTTGTTTAGTTCACAGCTATCACCATACAGAGTTAGTTAAGGTGAGAATTCTACCCATTAACTTCAATTTTCAAAAACCTGATGGAAATTCCAAGGACCACTGCCTTAAACATCTTGTTTACATAAATGCATGGTTTTGCTCCTACCATATTGCCTAACTTCTTTCTTTTCTCTCTCTCTATGATGTTTAATCTTTAAGTTCTCTCTTTCTATTTAACTGTAAAAGAGTAGTAGTTCTTGATACTGTTTCATTAGGCTGAATGTATAAATTACACATGAGCATGGAAATTTTTTAGAACAAAAGGCACTTTTTTACTGAGAAACAAATAGCAATGACATGTTTTCAAAACTGATTAATAGGACTGCTTCAATAATTAATATATTGTACATTATTATCTTCTTAGAGATTATCCATAGTACAAGAAGCAAACAGGATATCCTGTCCAAACATATTAGTACAAAACTTCCTACTCATTGAATTGAATGAGAGTAGCTGTCTAGCTATCCTGACTATTCTGCATATACAAATACAAAGTGGCCCTTCCTTTGTAGCCCCTTTCTTTGTTTAGTCCTGTCAGAGATGGGCATTCTATTGGCATCTAAATACTATAGGTACATGAATTCAGCAAAACAATCCAACACAGTCCAGCAGACCACAGTAGCAGTGGATTATCCACAGAAGTTGTTGACTTCAGCTTTTCACAGCTCAGCATACTAATGTGGCTTTACTTTATATACCTTGCTTTTATACTTTTCTGCTAGTTGGGTAAGACCAAGATAAAGCAAGACATATATAATAAGAAATGTAATTTTTGTATGTGATAAGGTCAGTCACGTACCCTCAGAATTTATTCTGTAACCTCCCACAGCACTTTGTAGATCCTTTGTCAGTGTCAGCCACCTGGATGAGTCACTGCCATTGCTTGACCAATTTGCTCTCTATGAAATCCTGAGAGAATTTTTCTCCCCATGCGACTCTCCTTAGGCACACTCTATAATATGATCATTTTACTGTGGCCTCATAATCTCCTTGATCAGAAAATTTGGGAAACTGCTGAGTTACATGATGTTACAGTACAGGTTCTCCTATGTCCTGAGTCTTCACTGACCTTGAAAGGCTAAGGCCAAAATTTTGGCTATCCCTGCACCCCTTCCTTTTCTCTAAATTTTGATCTGCAAACTTAAGTTGTTAACCCTCCAGAAGAGAAGGTTATTAATGCACTGCCACATATGCATTTCAGTTTACCCTAATTATCTGTCAGAGTATCAATTATCTTAGGCATAACACGGAGCAAGTACTTTTCATCAATTATTGATATGTTAAACTTTAAGTCCCTACAGAATATGAAGAGAGGCCAGGGAGATAATGAGGAAAAACAACAGTGAACCTGTGGTGCCCCTCTGTTGTGCTCCCGGCCCAGGTGGTACAGAGGAGTGCAGAAGCCCTCCCACATGCTAGCCGGGCCTGGGCTCTGGATGGATCTAGGGGTTTCAAGAGCATCACAGAACTTCTCAATCACTTGGTTGGCTTTGGAGCAGGCACTCCAGATGGTGGAGGGGTCCCCAGGGTGTGTTACGGGGTCTCTCTCATGAGGTGTGCTTGAGTTTTGGTCCAGACAGGTCCCGCAGGCACAGGGAATCTGAACGTTCTCCCACACCCTTGCTGGTCCTAGGCTGGGCTGGATGCGGCGTGCAGGGTAGGCTGCACAAGCTCTGGAGGGGCAGGGGAGGTACCCAGAGTGAGGGATGCATCTCTCTTATGTGGCAGGCCTGCTTTTGGTCCAGCAAGTGTAGGAGAGAGTGGAAGCTCTCCCACACACTTGTGGGGCCTGTAGTTGGGCAGATATGGAGAAAAAGGCACTTTCAATATAGCTTATAGCTAAACTATATATCAGTATGCTTTGATACAGTATATCAATTTGCTTTGCTGCCTTAGATAAGACAATCTGGTGGATTTGAACAAAACATTTCTAAGCCAATAATTCTATGATCCAGTTCTATAAGTCTTGTGGTGTGAGCCTAGTTGGCTGGTTTCCCTCTCACTCACAGACAGATTGTAGTCATTTGGTACTGAAAGATCTAAAAGGGTCCCTGGATCACTCCAGATTTACTTCTCTTGCTGGATGTGCCTGTAGTGCACGAGTACATATGTCATTGGTCCCACTACCCTTCAAAGATGTTGAAGCCACAAGGATCTTCAAGAACAAAAATCAAAGGTACAGGCTTGTGGACCTGTGGACTTAACATATTTCTTGTATCAAAGAAAGTCACAAGGTCAGCTCCAGAATTAAAGGCACAGGAACAATTCTGACACTGCAGTGTTGTAGCAGTGCTTGGAATCTACAGCACCAGCACGTGAGATCTTCCATTTATACGATCACTCTGCATTAAATAAATAAGTAAAATGAAAGTATTTACAACTCCTTTCCAAAGCCACCAAGCAAATCTGTGGTACTAATTTCTGATTTTAAAAATAATTATTAGAATTACAAGAATATTTTAAGAAGCCAGATTGAAAATCTCAAAATATTAAAAGTCAGAGGAATTTCATGTTGTACAGCTATGTTCATCCTTTTAGTTCTTTATGTTTAGAAAACACTATTGATGTAAAGTGTGCATCTTCTTTTCTTCTTTAGAAAGTATTTGCTTTCCTTTCTATATCCTATTCTGATATTTCGTGGAGATTAATATTTCTTTGGTGCCTAATCTGTGGAACGTATTGGCATTCATATGTTGCCAATCAAGTGAACGGAAGTCATTAATTGGATCCCACTCAAAAGGATATCAAAGACTGCCTACAAGTCCTCCTCCTGATATGTTATTACATATATTTATTCTGCCAGAAAAAAATGCATTCACTTGCCAAGCTATTCAAGTATTTGCAAAAAGGGAAATGCAGGGCCATTGCCCCCAATTGTCATGAATTCAGAAACCCAGGCCTGTGCTTTACCAAAGTAGAGTGAGGTGAACTTTAAAAGCAGACAGACCACAGTTCAAAAGTATCAGAGCTGGCTCTGTGTGGTAGAGATAAGACACGGCCCGAGGTGAGGATCCCCAGGAAAGCAAAATCGCTTTAGTTTCAGCAGCACTCACATAAGATCTTCTCTCTAGTGTTCTGTTTGAATTATTTTCTAACAATGGTGGTACAAAAAAACCCTGATAAACTCATTTAAGTATTTCTGACAGAATTCCAGACATGTCGGGCCCGTCACAGAAAAACCTTACAACACATCTATCCTCTGTCTGCTCCACAGAGTAACCAAAAACTTCACCTTGCAGTATTTAAGTGATTAAGATCAGTTGTCTCCATTAATCAAATTACATGAGAAGCAGCCAATTTCTACTTTGTGCTCCGCAGAGACATACACTGACAATCAAAGCAAAGGGATTTTAATGAGAAGACTTAATTAAGACACATCATCTTTAGAATTGCGAGTCTTTATTTCTGAGAAAATCACTGCCAAACTTAGCTCAACTGAGCTAATTAGTAAAGACTGGGAATTCAAAACACCAGACTGTTAGGGAAAAGTATATTAAAGAGCAACTTTACAGGAGTACCTGCCCAAATAGTGTATTGTTAAGACTCTGATCAAAGAGAGACTTTTGTTGATTTTGGCAGATTTGGGACTTTAAATGATCCCTGGCTAGATCTTCCACTAAGAACAACATTCTTTAAACATCTGGTCACCTGGGAAATACAAGAACACCAAAATCAAGACTCTCAATATGTGCTGTGGCTGTCCTACCAATTTTTGAGTAGCTTAATAGTTTAATTGGAAGTATTATGTCAAATTGAGCCAAATCCGACTCTCAGAGGTTTTACTGATTGCATCAAGCTTGCTTCCTAAAATTATTCAAAGGAAGTCTAGTGCAGCTGGCCCTATCACCATCTTATACTTTCTATTCTTTTTCCATTAAACCAGATTTTTCTACTGTTTTGCTTCTTGATAGCTCTAATAACTAAATTGAGTACTATTTCAGTCAGTCTTCTGGAAGAAATCTAGCACTCTCCTTAAACTGGGGTGCCTCAATGTGGTCTATTTGGTTTGCCTAAGATTCTCTGAAATTTAAGCTTTAGTACTAACTACCTGAGTTTGCATTAAAAAGTTGCCATGTAAAGAATGTTGTTGGTTTATTTCAAACTTGTAATCATCTAAAAATATCCATACAGATTTTTATGAACAGCTACCGTGCCAGATCTCTCTGTATTCTCATTCATCATTTGCTGTTTGTTGTATTTATTTATTGTCATTTGCTTTATAAACCTAAAAAGTCATCCTTACTGAACAAATGTTCTCTTTCTACCTAAAATTACAAAATACAAAATGTTAAATGAGGGCCAGTCAATCAGCTCAGCAGATAAAAGTGCCCGTTTAGGTAGACTCACAGGTCTGATGTTTGATTGTGGCCTGCTGACACGGCAAATGAGATTGGGCATGGTGGCCTGTAATCCCAGCGCCTGTAATCCCAGTGCATGAGAAGCTGAAAACAGGTGGATCTGTGTAATGAGTCCCTGTAGACCCCGCACTAAATAAAACAAAAGAAAAAAAAAAAAAAAAAGAAACGTTATACGAAATGAACAAAGTATTAACTATAAGCCAGCTGGGGATGATCACTTTTTTATTTCGGTACACCCGTTTGGGTCTTTTTTCCTAGGCATACGTGTACTGCCTGTTGGACTTCTCTGCACACTCAGACATAGGCAGATGTATTCCTAATTCTGTCCTTTTCCTAGGCTGCTCTTTGTAATTCTTTCAGTGTTACGAAATGCGTGCCTGTATTTCCATCTGAAGCGGTTTCAGAGCATTCTGGTTTTAGACGCCCCATTGTTGTCCCGACTGTGTTTATGTAACAAACCACTTCAAAAGGAGGTAACTTAATGACAGCATTTATTTTGTTCACAAATCTGTAGCTTGGTAGAGCTCAACAACTTGCTTCTGCTCCACTTGCAATCAGCCGCAGTGGCTGAAGGCAGGAGGAAGGAACGATCTGAAAGGCCCCTCCTTGCTTGGCAGCTGGCAGGGACTTTGGCTGGGGCTTGTTGCTAGAACACCTACGCATGATCTTGTCAAGTGGCATGGGCTTCCTTACAGTCCAGAAGCTGGGTTTCAGAAGAGAAAACTCTCTCATAATGGAAAGTTTGCTGATGAAAGTCTTGTTGCTTTTATATGATTTATTTTGGAAGTGACTCAATGTATTGTAATCATATTATATAGACCAAGACAGCCACAAATTCACGAGAAATAAAAATAGAACGCTGTGTGCCCTATATGGACAATCAAATCACCAGCACATAATATAATATTACTTCTCTTAATGCTAATATGTTAATATTATGATATGTCTTATTACACCCAAATCCTATCTAAAAGAGAAATGAGATTAAAAAAGATCATGTGTCCTGAAAGTACTATGAAAGTACTATAAGCAAATTTTATGAAAATATTATAATCCCAGCCATAACTCACTTATCCCATTCAGTGCTGTTTAAAAATTTTCATCATTAAAAAAGGAGCAAAACATTCTCAAATTATGTTACTCATTTATCCCTGCATGAATGTCAAAATAAAGCTCTTTATTTGGTACAATTAATATGAACCAATAAAAATGTCTCAAGTAGGGCTGGGAGGTAGCTCTGTGGTCTAAGAGTCTGCCTGGAAAATGCAAGGACCTGATTTCCAGCACTGGTACCACCTCGTTGGCCCAGAACTCCAGTTGTGCAGTGCCTGCCATGGAAACTGGGTGTGGCAGTGGAGGCCTGTAATCCCAGCATGGGGAGGCTAAGACTAGGTGTTGGAGGATCACTACAAGTCTTAGCTAGTTAGCAAGACCCTGTAGTGCTTTGGGTTTTCGGTTTTTTTGGGGTTTATTTTTGCATAACCAGGGACTGAACTCAGGCCCTTATGCTTGCCAGGCAAGCACTTATTCTACTGATCCATCTGCCCAGCCCCTAGACCTTGTATTGAATAAATAAATAAAATTTAAAAAATAATTTTAAAGTCTCAAGTAGGTATTTCTGAGTACTTACACAATTATTTATTAAGATATAGTTTGAGAACAATGATTCCTGCAAAAGTTTAAGGGTTTTAAAGAATACTGCAAACTATTATTTAGAAACACCATGAAAATTTAGACCCTGATCTGAATGGAAAGCACACTGAGTTTCTAGCATATATCACACTCTCTTATTTAAATTTATTGTATTACTTGTACACATACACATTTCATACGCTACTTCTTTAGTGAGTGCTTTGATTCAATGTTCTACAGTTGTTCCCCCCTCTGAGATGCATATCTTTATCTTCAAACTCATGAATTTGCTTCCTGAGTATTTTATAATTTAGATTCATGCTGTGAATGAACTTCTTTTTCATTGTATGTTATATTTGTTTCCTAATAATATATGGCAAGCTCTTAACTTTTTGTCTTAATAATTCCTTTTTTGGTCCAAGACTATAGCTCAGTGGCACAGCCCCTACCTGGCAAGTAGAACATTCTGAGTTCAATTCTCAGCACTAAATCAATCAATCAGTCAATCAATCAATCAGTCCTTTTTTATGCAGCTTTCCTGAATTGTTCTTGTTGTACTTTTTGCATTTAAAATGTTATGTGCTCTATCTAGACAATCAACTCACCAGTATAGAATATAATACTGGCATTTCCTGATGCTAATATTTTAATATTATGACAGATGTCACATTACTCTGTTTAAAACATACATGCTAGTATCTTAACCAATGCTAAATAATAATAGGAAGCAATATAATTTACTTTTATTTATTTTTAAAATACATGGCTTTGTGAGAATGCAGCTAGAGATTCACCTGACTAGATGCACAAAATGAAAATTATTTTTCTAGATAGCTCAGCACTCTAAAGTGCCCACTTAGGCAAGCTTAGGCAAACTACAAGGGCCACAGTTCCATCCCTGGCCCCACATGTACACCAGCCCCACCCCCAAGGTAGGCTGAGCAGGCCACAAAAAAAAAAAAAAAAAAGAAAATTACTTGCCTATAGTCAGTTTCTGCTTAGTTGTCCCTTTTACTCTCAGATTCTTACTTATAAATGCCTTTATAATTTTTTCAAATATAATGAATATATCACAAATTGAACATTTTAAATGGTACAATTTAATAGATTTTATTATAGTCACAAAGTTGTCAGCCATAGCTTCTAATTCCAAACCACTGTGCAAAGCCAAAAATTAAAATTCAGTTGTAATCGCTTTCAATCCCCACTCCCCCACTCAAGTAACTACTGACCTACTTTCTGTCCCCATGAATTTGCCTATTTTAATGTTTCATATAAATACATTTCACCTAAATCCTATTTATTTCAGCCATTATTTTCGACTCTAGAAATCTTTTTGGATTATGATTCTGTTTCAAATTATGTTAGTTATTAATTTTGCAATGCTAGATGAATGTTGATCAGTTTTACACATTCGTTTCTGTTGTCTGAAGTTACTAATAAATTTCAAATAGGCTATGAAATTGGGTCAACTCAGCTAAAACTATATTCTTCTTTAGAACAATACTCTCTGTCCATCTCCATTTTGTTATCAGGTACTAAAAACATCAAATAAGTAGTGAAACATAATGCAGTGCTTCTACTGCACTACTCAGCCTGCCAAAAGGGCCTTTGGGCTAGGTTTGTTCTACATCACTGCATCCTAACTCAAGCTAATCAACATGCTCCTCTCTGTATGTGAATAAAATATCCTGTCCTTAATGTAATCCAAGGCCCACAAAGCTTTAAAATAATATCAAATTATTCCCTAAATTTTGTAAATTCTGCTTTTCTAATATATCTAAAATATCACAATGAGGCAACTATTAAATCTTCATTGTAATGTCTACTTTGCAAATACAGCAACCTGGCTGGAGAAATTATAAAACGAGGACAGTATAATTTGTCGTGATTCTTGAGCTATACTTTAAGGAAACTTCCATAATGCATTTTATTATAATCAATGATTCAATTTAGCATTCCTCCAACAAATATTTTGGAATGTCACTATAAGTTATCATGAAAGACTGTCATGAGCTAATAACACATGTGATGTGAGGATTTCACAAGTATATTTTAGGGATTCATAATTAAGGTGGCACAGGATCATTAACATTTTTGAAATCTTTAGGCCATGCATATGCAAATCCTCGAATATGTAAACAAGGACACCTTTACTTTAGATGAGGTTAATGAATGTTTCGTAGCCTCTTGAGTGGCCTAAGTTCTCAGTGATAGTCTTCTCTCTAATTTTAATGCTTACCCATGGGACACACCAGTAATTACTTATTTAAAGTTTTCTCTCTCATCATTTAATTAATGAGAAAAGAAGTAAAGCCTGAATATATTCCATCTCTGAAAAAAATGACGAGGTGGCATAACCACAAATAAATGTTCTTAAAAATCTCACTTAAAAGTAACTTTTTGATTCTTAAGAGATCTACCTACATATTTACAGAAAGATATTAATTCGAAAATAACCTCTTTGACAGTTCAAACATTTTATATTCCATTTATTAATATGATGGATGGGAAATGCTACAAAATTAAAATATATCCTTAAAATATTCAATTCTACAATGTGTCAACCGTCTCTTTGCTTTGCACCATGGAATGAATATTCACAGGCATTGGTAATGAGGTAGGGTAAATCCCCTCCCACTTAGGGCTGACATGCTAAAGTAGCTGAAAGACTGCAGTCCTCATTTTGATGCTGCTACTATGGGACGCTATGGCCACTTCATTCATTGACTGACAAAATTTTAGGAAATTTCTTCCTCTTCATATGCACTCTATCAGAAAATGGGATACAGATAGTAGCTGATAAAACAAAACAACACAAAATTCCTGATTCCACAAAGCATCCGTTCCAGCCATTTTAAAGGTATACAAGTCATCTGTCTTCTTGTCAAGATAGTTAATATTTTTTCTTACATTTTCTTGTTCACAACTCTGTGTGTGTGTGTGTGTGTGTGTGTGTGTGTGTGTGTGTGTGGTACCAGGGATCAAACTCAAGCCCCTGTGCTTGCCAGGCTCATAAATTTTTAAAAACTATTTCTGATATACTATCTAAAACTGAAACTATATAATAAACTATATCTGTCAATAAGGTTCTCAGTAATGATTGTCAGTTAACCTGACTTACACATACCAGTTGCAAAATCTCCATATGATCACTAATAATTAGTTCTATAACCAATGAACGTTTTTTTTCTTTTAGTACGCCAAATAACACCAGTATTTTTGTTGAGCCGCATAGGCTTCCATCCCACTATCTGAGCTTTTTAAATTCCATTCAACAATTCAGAGCACCCTAACCAGTTGGAATGCTTTACAAATGTGAGCATAAGAAAACAGCAGTTCCTTCCAACTTTAGAAAAGTTCAGTGGAAGCTACAGGAGTCTAGCTTGCCTAGCTTGCAGTCTCCAAACTCAAGCTACTTTATCTATCAAATTTCACATTCTGCATGCATATCATCACCTCTCAATCCCAGGATATAAAAGAAGGTGGGAAGTATTGCCCTACCAACCAAGTTATAAAATCAGATATGTAGATATTACAATGTAAGGAAATAAGCAAATTAAAAAACAGAAAAAAATAGTCAAGATTCATGGACAATTTTTAAAGAACCCTTTAGGCTCTCAAAACTAAATTCATACTATGTGCATAAAATTGGGAGAAAAAAATAGACCTCAGACTGTTTAAGGGAATACAAAGACACAAACAAACATAACATCAAATACAAAGTCAGGTAAGGGCCTCTTTCATCTAAGCCCGAGATGGAGAGTATAAATTCATCATTTTAGCTTATGAGGCAATTGACCCTTAACTACACTTTGTTTAATATGCTTATAATTATAATTACCAAGTCAAATTCCAGTGATACATTCAGGGAGGGTTTCTTTTTAATATTTTTTTTCTTCTTAAATAGAGGTGAATAAATTAGATTAAAGCCTCAGTGCTTATGAGAAACTATCCTACAACTCTCAAAGTTTCTAAAATCTGCTGCTTTTCCCATCGACATAGCAACTGCAATAATTTCAGCTTCTGTATCTACAATCTGCTCCTGCTCCCATCATTTCTGAAGCATTCTTTGCCTCCACAATACATTTAAAGAGATCTCCTTTGCTTAAATAAATGATTTGCATGGAAGGAGGGATGTGTAACCTAACCTAATCACAATTTGTTTTAGAAGGGACTACATTATGTTTTTAAATGGATTTTCTTTAAATTTAAGAGCCATGCCAGCCCTGCCCCTGGGGAGCGCCCAGACAGCAATTGAGACTGGGCATTGTGGGGCACACCTGTAATCCCAGGACTTGGGAAGCTGAAAACCTGTGAATCACTATGAGTCCTATCTGTGTAGTGAGACCCTACAGATCCTGTAGCCCTACACTAAACGAATACAAAATAATAATAATAATAATAATAATAATAATAACAATAACAAAAAATAAATGTAAGTGATAGGACTGGGAAAATAGCTCAGCAATCTAAATCCCTGAATGGCAAGAGCAAGGACCTGGGATGTGATCCCCGGTACTGCATCCTGTGCTGGTCCCGTGCTGAGCTGGCCACTGAAGCCAGGCATGGGGTGCATGCCTGTAATCCCAGCACTAGAGAGGCTAAGGCAAGAGGATCACTAAGAGTCTGAGCTGCACAGTAAGATCCTATACCAGATAGATGATAGATGGATAGATAGATAGATAGATAGATAGATAGATAGATAGATAGATAGATAGATAGGATAGATAGATGATTAAAATTTTTTTAAAAATTAAGTGACATGGGAATAAATTCAAATTGCGCTTTTTTTTGAAAAATGTAATACTTTTTCAAAGTTTATTTAACTTGGAAAACATTTCAGCATTCTAAACATACAAAGAAAAAAGAAACATTGCAAATCACATTTAAGTATAAATGAACCTTCTGTACTCTTTGTCAATGAAGAGTTCTAACAGTCTGAAAACACAGTTGAGCACTTAACTAAAAAAAACAGTAACAAATCCAAACACTTCTCATGCCAGCTTACCTTCTCAGTCCCCAGCTAAGACAGGGCAGCAGGATGGTACACAGAGCTAACTGGATGCCTGCCACAGCCACAGCAACAACAGGTCCCTTCTTAGTGGCATCTACCCCCCCCCGCCTCAGGGCCAAGCAGGAAGCATTGAGGGTTTGCCTGGGTTGATTTGTTCTTTTTATAAACTCTAGATGTATACAGTTGGTAACTCAGGGTTTCTAGTCAATACCATACAGTTAAGACCACCTTACAACCTAAGAAACAAATTCCAGAGGCATCTCTAAATGCTTTTTCACAGCCACAGCAAAGTGAACAGAGCAAGAACACAGGGTGTCTTTTCAGTTTAAAAATGTTTGGAAATATGTACACCTCTGACACAATTTCACAGCCTTCCGGACCCTGTGTGTTGAGCAACTACTGCCAACTTCTGGAGCATTTGAGAGACTACAGGATCGTGCTCTGGCTGCCATTTAACCTGAGAAATCATCAGTCACAGTGCTCCCCTACTCTAAGGGATTCACAAGGAGACAAGTTTTTTATGATCCTGCTCCTCCTCTTCCTTCTCTCCTTCCTCCTCCTCCTCTTCCTCTTCTACCTTTTTCTGAACAACTTTAGCAGGACCCTTTGCACCATCCAACTTTCCTTTAGACTTTTGGTCAGTCATGTCCTTTTCATACTTCTCCTTCAGCTTCCCTGAGTTGGTGATCTAGGGCTGCTTTTCACTGTCACTTAAATTATTCCACATGTCACCCAGCTTTTTGGCCACAGCACTAACAGAGATACCAGGGTTGATGGATGTGATCTTGGAGCGGAATTCTGAACGAAACAGGAAAAATCCAGATGGTGGTCTTTTGGGTGCGTTAGGGTGCTTTTTCTGCTTGCCTTTCTTTGAGGGTGCATAATCTTTCGTCTCTCAGTCATAGCGAACTTTATCGGCCTTGGCCATTTATCTGTCTTCTACCTCTCTGAATACGTCTTGGAAAATTCTGCAAAATTGACAGGGATTTCTGGATTCTTCTTCTTGTGCTCCTCTCTGCAGGTCTGCACAAGGAAGGCATATGCAGACAGACATCTTGCCTTTTGGTTTCTTAGGGTCCCTTTTAGCCATCCTGACTGTATTGTTTGCCAGTCTTCAAATTTCCTTGACAAAGAATGTAAAGTTCTAATGTGAACATAGCCTCTCTAGTTTTCTCTCATCTGTCCCCAATTTCAAACAGTTCTCAACTGTTTGCTGTTCTCCCAGATATTGGTGCATCAAATGCTTGTGCCTTGGAACAAGTCATTCTTATCCAGTGTGACGGCTTACAATTCACTGTTTTCCCAAGATCTCAAGCATCTGCAGGTGTTCTTTCAAAGGGTGGCTGAATCCCAGAAGTACTGAAGCTGCCTCACTGGGAGAGATGGTCGCCTCTGGACCATGACACGAGAGGGTGTATTCCCCTGGCTTTCTTCTGCTCTGTTCCCGGGCGGCCACTACTTAACCCCCTTTCCTCCACAGCAGGGTCTCCCCACTCTGCTTCTGCACTGAACCCACCCTACTAAGGCCTGAAACCTTGACAGAAAGGACAGAAATCAAAACAAATTTGTCCTTCTTTAAGTTTCAGGCCTTGTGACTCAGCTACGAAAAAGGACCTAAGAAAACCTGTATTATCCCTTAAATTATGACATCCCTCAAGTTCACTTCTCCAACACTCAAAGTCAAAATGCTTCACATTTGTTCTTTCAATATATTTAAAAGTATATTTATATCTATTTCACCTAGTAAGTAGGCTCTCTTTCAGTATAAATAATGTAGACTGTATTTGATCAACCAGCAAAAACCTCAGATAATATTAGGTACAGAATATTTATTAAAGGAAAAATTTTCCTATGCTTTTTATTTCAATATTTTTTAAAGCTTTGCAAGTCAAATTATAAAGATCCTATAACAATATGTGACAAAAACTTTTAAAAAATATTTTCAACCTCTTACAAAATTCAATAATATATTTGTTCTGTCTGTTGGAGGAAAATTTTGTAATTATAGCCCCTCTATGCAAAATCTGCTTTTTATTTTGGCAATGTCTAAAGAGCAGGGAGGGTGCTAGGGAATAATTAAAAAATGAACAGGAAATGTGGCTAGAACTTTGTCTTCTGTGTGTATCCAAGAGGCAAGACCTGCCGGTGCCTGCCCATGCTCCCAGCACTGTGGGATACTGAAATAGAGAGATCACAAGTTCAAGCGAGCCAGAGCATCCCAGCAGTTTAGAGAGAGTCTGTCTCAAAAGAAATAGCAAAATGGCATGTAGCTCAATACAAAGGCCCTGTATTCAAAACCAGTACTGCAATGTTTGTCTTTGTACAAGATGCCTACCAGAATGTCATTCAGATGTTTTTGAAAATAAGGAAAAAACTACTATTTCAATCTTGTCAAATTTTAACACAGAGGCTGGAGTGATAGCTCAGCAGTGTAAGTGCTGGCCTGGCAAGTGCAAGGTCCTGAATATGATCCCTGGTGCTAAAGAGAGAGAGAGACAGAGAGGGGGAGGGGGAGAGAGAAATGTCAGTTGTTGACACTAACAAAAATCAGTATCAAAGTCATTTCTGGATGCAAATGACAGTAAATGTACATTTCCAAGGTTTCATTTAGTGTTATGGCTTGCCTTTGCTTTACGAAATAGTGCTGCCAAAAATAAAGTGGCATATGCTTTAAGATTCTGAATATTTTAAGCCTAATTCTTTACCTGCCTGTCACAGCAAACCTATCTGTAAAGGGAGAAACTGACTTAAATCTTCGTTTGTATAAGTTAAGTCAGTGTAAAGAGAGCTCATTTTGTTCTGTTTCAGAAAAAAGAAGCATCACTATTTCTTCTGAAGGCATCAGCTGAGTCAAATGTCAACTCCTGAACCAATTCCTCTGGCCAAGAGAAATAAATGAGTTAATTTGTCAGGGAGGTTATATCCCCACTCCTGCACAGAGAGACAAAAAAGAATGAATATCATACCCAAATCACACGGACTAACAGAAGGCCATCCCAAGTACAATCAAGTTGTTGGTTTGAGATGAAACAGAAAATAATGGCACAAGTAAAATTAAACAGCATAAATCCCCCTTAGAGTAAGAAGAGAGAAGGCTTCTTATCCATTATTGGTCTACATACTCTTTGCAGTATTGTTTCTAAGATAATGAGGTCAATTGTACCACTAGCACTTTAGCTAGGGTAAACAACGTCTTATTACAACTATGAAAATACTTTTGTTGTCATAGACCACATGGAATGACCCAAAGAGTACCCCAAATGTCTATAAAATATGTTTTAAGAGTTATTACTACACATAATGCTTTTCAAATCTTAACGTTTGTAAAAATCAACTGGAGGTTCTGATAAAATGTAGATGTGGTTAGTTGGTCTGAAAGAACCTGAAATTCTTCACTTCAAAGAAGCTGTACAATGTCACTAATGATGCCAAAGCAAGAAGCAGTTTTTGAAGAGTAAAAATTAAACAATAAATAACTGTTGCCATAAATGGAAATCCAGAGATAGAGAAGCATTTATCATAGGTTTACCCTACATTTTTGTTTCTGCTTTCCTTCCTTCCTTCCTTCCTTCCTTCCTTCCTTCCTTCCTTCCTTCCTTCCTTCCTTCCTTCCTTCCTTCCTACTTTCCTTCCTTCCTTCCTTCTCCCTATCATCCATAATATCAGTTCTGTTTTAAGATTGATATAACCCTTGATCATAAGATGTCTATAAGAAGTACTTCAACTTTGTACTTTGTCATCTGTAATTTGAAACCAGACTTCTTATCCTCAAGGAACTGAACCCTTAATTTCAGGACCTTGGACTGTTCTTGGAGCAGTTCCTGCAGTCAGAAAAAAGGCCATTTATAGAAGGGCTCTGGGCTGGGCTTTTGAGTCATTCACTGTAGCAGAAACAACTCATCTACTCAAACTAGCTGAAAAGTGCTGTGGTGAATTGTAACATTCAGTCAAGAAATTGTACCTAGTGTGTACATACACACACACACACACACACACACACACATGAAAGAATAGGTGTGAATGAATATTTCAAGACATTAAAATAGATATGGAAATTACAACACCAAAAAAAGAAAGCAAGGGATGGAAATAACCTTAAGGATTTACATGGAAAATCATGTTTATAAATAATGACACTACTGGAAAATGAATTGAAAACATTAAAATGATGGAATTAGAAACTGTTCTTTAAATATTTAAGAAATGTGCGATATATAAAATTATATATATGTATATATATATATACATATATATAATTTCCATTTGTTATGTCTGAATTTTATTGTGCCATGTAAATCACTTGCCATACTGAAATTGACAGCTCTATACAACTTAATAGTTAATGATATTATGTTGGTGACAGAAATATTATGCTGGAAAATATCTACATCACAGAAATTGGCAAATGACCAAAACGAAAACATAATTTGTTGTTTGGTATATTGTGTAGACTTAAGAGTATGATGATGAAAATGTTAATATAAATTTTAAAAAATGAAAGATGTTTCATTTAAATGTTTTTTTTAAAAACAAAATAGGACTTGGAGACACTGTATTGTATAGATACTTTACAGTAGTGTTAAAGAAATGGTTATACTAATTTGCCAAGCCCAAATTTTCAGTTTTTTAAAAATTTTTTGTTGTTGCTACTAGAAATCAATCATAAGACCTTAAACTAGGCAGGCATGTATGCCTCTGAGCTATCTCCCCAGTCCCTGTCCAAACCCATTTTCAGAATGTTGGACATCAATCTAAGTGCAGGGGAAGTCATGGAGCTTGTTTTGAACATTTAAAATTAACACTTAAAAGTGAAGAAGGAGAGGAATTAAGTCCGGACACAAATATAAGCAGCGTATTTAATAAATGTTCATCACTTTTTACCTCAACAAAACAGGGAAACTTATAACCCTGCTTTGATGACAGTTGGGAAGTGTTTCAATGAAACAGAACAAAACTGGCTGGAGCCAAATGAATTTTTAAAAATCTCTCCCAGCTTCGCTCTTCAGTGATTCTCCATGACTCTACCAACTGTTGGGAATATAAAAACACAGGACTCCTACAGCTAACACTCCATCAGAGACAGGACTTGAATAACTGGTGGTTTAAGCCCAATAAGCTTCAATAGGAAATAGACTGACTCGACCTTACTGAACTATTTTTCATGTTCTAAAAAATTCTAATAATTTGGTACATTTAAAAAAGCAAGTAATTTGTGAAATAAGATGATATTCTGGGTTTCCAGGATTAAGCTAAAACTGAAAATTTGTTTTTATTGCCATAAATCTATTGAAAACCCTGTGTAGACACAGAAACATTACCATCATAATACTTACTGGTACATGCAAATACTAGCAAGAAAGAGAGAAAGAGATTAAGTCATTCCTCAAATAGAAAATTGCCTAATCAAGTCTGAAATTTTGCTAACTCCTTAGGAAAAAAAAAAAAATTAAACTCCAGCATTAGAAGATATAATTTCTACACCTGTGACACAAGCAAATGAGCTGCTTTCAGAGTAGCTCTCTAAGCAATGTGAAGAACGCCAGGGTGTCGTTTGGCTGTGGGGCTAAGTGATAAATTGCTCTGCCAGCATGTCCTCCCTCTCCAAACCCATCAAATCCTTTCATTACACTCTCAGTGACAGTTGGTTAACAAGTCTAGATAATCAAACTGAAGCTACTGTTATTAAAAGTTTAGAGAGCCATTGAGAGTATCTAAAATAACTTGAAAAATGTTATTTGTATGAAGTGGTATTGTAAATAATTAACCCAAAAATATTACTGTGAGTCTGAGTGATAGCTTTTGCTTCTTTTTAATTAAGGAAATAGGATAAATTAAAGATGAAGTCTCACTAGAACTGGGATACATTTAGCTATATTTCCAAATATGTAATAAATATATTTTTTACAGTTGTGAGTAAATAGTGCTTGAGAAGGTAGAGTTAATTGACCTTCAATACAAATCAGATGTGTATTAAAGAACCTTATTTATTGCCTATGTTTTCAATTTTTTATTGATCCTTGTTTAAATAAGGAATGCATAAAAATTATTCCTATTAATACTAGTAAAGGAATCACCAATAAATATTTATTGTTCTCTACAAACAAACATAGCTATTTAGTAAAACATACTAATGCAGAGAATTAAAACACTTAACTAGAACCATGAAATACAAAAATAGAATAATTTAATATATATACATATATAATTTAATAGCAAAAATCTATATTGACAAACTTTATTTTTACCATATGTAAAAATAATCACTGACTAATATAATGGAATCCATTACAAAATATTTTGTTGCGTAAATAGGTAATACATCAAATTATATTATCTACAAGTAATGCACATAATTTGTTCTTTTTTTCTGGATTTAGTACAGTGTCTCCAGGGTCTCACTGCACAGATTCTAGTGATCCCCCTCTTTTCAGCCTCCTAAGCGCCAGGATTACAGGCACGCAGTCACAATGGATGTCTCAGTGCGCCCTGGGGGCGGGGCCGGGACGGCGCACTGGGGGAGCAAATCCCAGTTGCTGCCTCTGCCTAAGCAGGTACTGTAATCCTCTGAGCTATCTGACTGGCCCTGGTAATGTACATAGTTTATATATGTAATATACCAGGCTTTCCTACACACGAATGGACGTTCTTAAGTGTTACCCAAATTTGACTTTATAATTTTTCTTTATTCATTAGTATAATGAATTCCATTAAATTTTTAGAAGTCATCTCTACTCAAGAGTCAAACATCCAATTCAGAAAGAAAGTGACAATCTGTATAGATTCTTAATGCGCACACAGCTATAAATGACCTACCCAGTATTACAGTAATGGAACAGGAAGAAAATTATGAGGAAAATGATTGTAAGTACTAGTACAACTCACAATTTCACTTAGACAAGTTCCATATCCTAAATGCATTAAAGAGTTGGAACTATAGGTTATAGTTTCCTATGCCAGAATATGAAAATTCATCAAGGCAAAGAAAATGAGCAACAGTATTAACTTATGATTTACAAAAACAGCTTGTACAAAATCATAACATATACTGCTGACAAGATCAAATATACTTTAAAAACTTAAGAATGGGGCCAGCCAGATAGCTCAGCAGACTGAAGTGCCTGCTTAGGCAGAGCGCAGCAGCCCAGTTCATTCTCTGAGATACTCTATCCCTGGGGCGCACTGAGTGACAGCCACTAGACTGGGCATGGTGATGCATACCTGTAATCCCAGCATTTGGGAGGCTGAAACAGGAGGATCACTATGAGTCTGATCTACATAACGAGACCCTTTAGACCCTGTACTAAACACTATATATATATATATATATATATATATATATATATATATATATATATATATATATATATAGTGTTTTAACATTCAAATTATCTTCTGTCAAAAAAAACTAAGTTGAGTGTAATAATAGTAAACAACAAGAATTTTGTCATGTCAAAAAAAGAAAATCTACATAATGTGCATTACACTAAGTGTATAGCAAATGTCCAAGAGTTCTGTCTACAATAAGGAGGCTACAAGGTCAAAATGGAATCCATTATGAAATACTTTGTTATATAAGTAGGTAATACATCAAATTTTATTATCTATAGGTCATGCACATAACTTACTCTTTTTATATATTTAGTATAGGATCTGCACAGATCTGACACACTAATGCAAGTTCTTAAGTACCACTCAGATTTGACTTTGTAATGTTTCTTTATTTATTAGTATAATTAATTTCATTGAATTTTTAGAAGTCATCTTTACTCAAGAGTCAAACATCAAATTCAGATAGAAAATGGCAATCATTTACCACTCATGTCTTTTAGAAATATTTTATAGGACTAATTTCATACCCCGTGACCCAGCAATTTTCACTTTGAGCAGCCTTACTTGAAGAAATCATTACACAAGTGTGCCAAAATTTAAATAATAATTTTCATAAAAATTAATTAAAATCAAGCTATTGTTGGCAACCTAAGTATTAAACTAAGGGGAATTCTTAAAATCAAACATAATTCATCCATAGAATGATAACCATGTAAATATTATAGAGAATATTGGATAACAAGAAATATTTTCCGCAGTACATTTTTAAATGGTAGAATTTGTGTGTGTAAGGTGTTTTAGCTATGTTTTAAATAAATATAAATAATATACACCAAGCTATTCATATTTCTAAATTACATGCAAATATATATGTATATATTGTAGATATAATTTACATAAATTGAGTAATTGCATTTGAGTGATTATTTCTGCCTTTTATTTCCATTTTTCCTCCCATATATTTTAATATTTCTATATGACTATGCATTATTTTTATAATGCTAGTAACAATTGCATGATCTACTTAAACAATTTTATAAAAGACACTAATAGAAGAGCAAGCCAGATAGCTCAGCAGACTAAAGGGTTTTTTAGGGCAGGCTTGGGGACTGGGGTTTGATTCCCAGCATGCTATGCCAGCCCTGCTCCTGGGGAGCACCGAGATGGAGATTGAGACTGGGCAGGGTGGCACATGCCTGTAATCCCAGCACTTGGGAGGCTGAAAACAGGAGGATCACTACAAGTCCAATCCATATAGTGAGACCCTGGAGCCCTCTACTAAGTACATTTTTAAAAAGACACTGATAGAGCTAAGAATTATTTCAATGGCATATGCTGATATTTGAGTTTCTAAAGGATCCTCAGATTCAAGTCAGAGAGACAACTAACGCTGGAATGAATACTGTATTCTGATTCAGAATCCATAGGCTCAACTTTGAGTTTTTGAAAATACTTGAAGTTTATATCCACTGGGTCTTCAAATAATTGAGGACACTGGTTCACTAATTAAAGCAAGCATTTATTTGACAAGTTCATTAAATGAGATGATCTCAGTGATTGCTAATCTGTTACAATCCACAAGTAGCAAAAATGGCCCTGTCTCCATGTCCTGAATAAATGAAGGGAAAAGCTAACACACAAAAGCCAACCGGTAGGTGTGTGACTCCAAGCCTTCGTGCTTCTGGTGGTCTTCAGCAGGTGCTCCTTTACATATTTTGGCAAAACCTTCATCTGCCTTTCACTACCAAGGCCGTCATCAGGTTGAAATGCTTATTTAGACCAGAACCTCTTTATCTTGTGAAAAATGTACTGAATATACAATATTAGTTTAGGTTTGTTGTTCTGGGCTTTCTGCTAAATGCATGCACAGTTTTAAATGTGTCTCTTAATCTGTGTGAAGGGGCCAGGGAGATGACTCAGTAGAATAAGCCCAAGGGCCTGAGTTCAACCCCCAGTTCCGCCAAAAAAGAAAGAAAACTGTGTGAATACAACTTTTGCTCAACCGCATTCAAACAGTTCACACAAAGCTAAAGAGGACTAGAAAAAAAGTGCTTAGGAGTTGAGTTTCACCCTAACTGACTGTTAATTTAAGTGTCCAGTTTTGGAGGAAGTAGAATAGCGTAGTGGAGAAAACTGCATTCAACCCAGTTGTTCACCTCACGGGTATTTTTCCCAAAGAACTGAAAGCATCATACCACAGCAATACATGTACACCCATGGTTATAGCAGTGCACTTTGTCATCTTGGAAACAACCCAAATACCCATCAACAGAGGAGTGGATAAAAATGATGTTGTATTTCTATACAACGGAGTACTACTCAAATGTTAAAAAAAGAAAAAGAGCCCAAGGTGAATGGATGCAACTAGAGGCCATACTCATAGTGAAACAAATCAGACCCGCACATCTAAACATCATATTATTTCTCTAGTGTAAGAATCTGAAAAATGTATAAAATCAGAATGGTGCAATATATATATTGTGAAGGGGGAATAAACTGTTCAAAGGGAAGAAACTGTATTGAGGAAAAGTGAAAATAGGGAGAAAGGAGGAAAAGGAAAAAGAAATATATGTATACACAAGGGATACCTTGGATAATGGGGCTGCTGATTTTTGCTCATCTATTGAAATGAGTAGTTCATGCTTCCATGTTTTTCCTTTCTTTCTAAAAAAAGTTTGACCAGTTTTGCATGCTTCTATCTGGTGATCTGAACAACTAATTCCAAAACAACAGTATGCAATATAACAACAGTTGTTGAATTCCTAACATTTATTTAGTGTAATTCTGTATCATCTTTCTTTCTTTCTTTCTTTCTTTCTTTCTTTCTTTCTTTCTTTCTTTCTTTCTTTCTTTCTTTCACTTTTTCTTATTCTCTTTGAAAAATAAAAAATACTGAGTTTTAAGAGGTTTTGGTGTTTTTCCCATCACTAGTCATACGATGACTTTCTACACATAAAATTCTATCTGCAACTTACCCATGTGAAAGATGTGAGTAGAGTAATGGAGAAAGACAAAGTAAGGGACAAAATATATTACCTTTAGGGTTTATTAAACTGCAAAATGTTTGGATCATGCTTTATGATGTGAAAATGTGGGAAGGGGTTTTTTGTGAGAAGTAAAATTCACTCAAATTTTAAATGATGTCATGTGCTAAGGGGAATAAATAACAGAAAAATCACTCAAATATAAAATATATATAATTCAATTTGCTAAAATAATATATAATAGGACATAATAATGAACTAATGCTTGACCAACATGCTTTATATAAAAATAATATCTATAAGCCTTAAGTATACTATTTTCACTTTCATAATAATTATAACATTTTCTTACATATAATATTTTTCTGTATTATTAGTGACATATTTTTAATCATTAAAATCATTTCAGACAGCAGAACTATTGTTTTTTTTTTTTTTTTTTTTTTTTTTTTTTTTTTTTTTTGAGACAGGGTCTCGCTATGCAGTTCAGGCTGGCTTTAAGCTCACTTTGTAGCTCAGGCTGGTCTCGAACTCACAACAATCCTCCTGCCTCAGCCTCCCGAGTGCTGGGATTACAAGCATGCGCCACCACGCCCGGCTCCAGCAGAACTATTGTTGAGGTAATCATTACAGCACTTAGGAAAATTTTGAAATAGTAGTTATTCATTCAAAATTTTAGAGGAACTATTCAGATCAGTTTTAAACACTTTTCAGAATTGACTAATTATATTATATTCATGACTGATTGTGAACACTTCTAAGTATGACCACCTTGAGATCCATTTGTCATAAAATCATATTAATTATGGAAAAATTCACCTTGGCATACTAATAGAATCATCTGGGCATTTGAGGAGGTAACAAAATGTATTAGTTTCACATCCCATAAATTCAAATTTTTTAATGAGTGCAAGACTGTGGGCTGGCCAAATAGTTCATCAGATTAAAGTATTTGAAAACAGGTGCAGGGACCGAGGGTTTGTTCCCTGGGCCTGTTGTGGCAGTCCTGCCACTGGGGCATGCCGAGGTGGCAGTTGAGACTGGGCATGGTGGCACACGCCTGTAATCCCAGCTCTTGGGAGGCTATAAACAGGCAGATCACTGTGAGTCCGACCTAGTAGTGAGACCCTGAACACCCTGTAGACCCTTCCCTAAAATACAAAAAAGACTTTATTGAAAGTTTACTCACTTATTCAACAAGTTAATTGGATGTCTCACGCTCTATAGCATTGTCCATTTAAATACTTTAACTTCAAGTTGATATTTGAAAGGTACATCTGTTTCTTTGTCACTTCCATTAGTCCTTATGATGTCCTGATCTTTCTACTTAAAACAGCATTTTCAGTTGAGAACTTTTCACTGATTTAGAACTTTAAAAAATATCACACAGAAATTTTATAACCAAAGGCCACTTTAAGATGAATATTATTAAAGCCCACAGAGCATACAACCAACCTAATTATTTTATTTTGAAGTGCAGAAAGATAGGAAAGATTCAAATCTAATGCTAATGAGACTTAAATCATTAAAAAAAAATTTTTTTTGCAGACCCACTGCCCCAGATGCAATAGAACTGATGTCAGTTTCTAAAATTGATATTAAAGAAAAAAGCTAATTCTTCCCAAAGTGGTAACATTTTCAATATAGATACAGAAGTCAATTTTTTTACTTCAATAAAAAAGTCTCACTCTCTTTAAATTATTATGAAAAATAAGGTAATTATTACACAAATGTAAAATGTTCTTTTTTCTCCTAAAAGATCAAAAAGTCAGGATGGAGGATACACTTTGGAAGCTGAGCTAGGAGTTATCCAAAAGTTCAAACCCAGCCTGGGCTACACTCTGAGTTCAAGGACAGCCTGGGGTACAAAGAAAGATGCTTTCTCTCAAAAGAAAAATGAATTAATCATTATATCATATATTGCAAGGCAATTCCCAGCAGCCTCTACTCTTCAGGAAAAAGTCCACATTTCACAATTATTTTTATTCTGGTGAATATTTTATGGGGTTTTGCTTATTTATTTATCTTGGTTTTTGAACCTTGAAAGATACTTCTTTCTCAATGAAAAAAACTTGCAAAAATTATTTAAAATAATAGCAGTTAACGATAAAAATATGTATGGAAATATCTCATTGAAAAGCAATTGATCATTACATTTTACAATCTCAAAGTCTTTATCAATATTGCCAATATGTAATAAATTACTTTGTTTCTTGGATATAAGTTGATATGAATATTGAAATTATTTTATGGACTGATGTGGATTCAAATTATTTTAAAATCTGTCACTTCTCATGCACTTTCAATAAGTCAGGCTGGACTTCCAAATAAGTCTACCAACAAGAAAGTCCACATTAAAAAAATAAATATGAGCCTCTGAATTGAGAAGAGTTGTTACATAAAACTGAAAACAATTTTCTTCCTCTAGAAATAATATAAATTTCATTTTTGCCCTAAAGAAACAGAAGTATAACATGGAACATTTCATTTTGATGGACTTAATGTCTTAACAGCAAAGGCAAAATATGACAAGGATTTTAACAAGACTACAGAGTGGCTCTGCTTAGTCAGAAGCTGCACAAAGAATCATAGTGCAGTCAGAACTCAGAGATAAAAAATCGTACATTTGTCCCATTAATATCTTCCCCAAAACTTGTAGATACCATGCTCTCTCCTATAGACTACATATCACACATTAACATCATTTTTCAAATCAAAAAGGCAGCGAATAGTTCAAAGAATGATTAAGATATGAAAAAGATATAGAAATGAATTAAAATCCTGTGAAGTTATGTGAAAAATTATGGGGAGGGGAGTAAGAAATAGATATCTAGACACTAAACTTCCTGTGTTGCTCTGTCCACTCAGTCATGTTGCCTCCCAGGGTATGTGGAGTTGAACAATTCTTATTCACAACACTGAAAACAATTGGGGAAATACTGATTCTATTTCAAGCTTGAATGAGTATGAACTGATAGATAGTTTGATGAAGGTAGTCATTCGATGACTCTTTATAAGAAAAACATTTGACAAGCTGTCAAAACTCTTTTAGAAAAAGAAATAGTGGATAGAGCTGCTCTAAGGAATATATGTCAATTCAGTTATCCTTACCTCAGATTTTGATGAAAGTTGACTGATTTCTGTGGATCTGAAGCTAGAAAATTAGGTTAAAGTGAAGTGATTCTGACTAATTTTGAAAGATATAGTTAATGCTATCAGAAGAGAGTGGTGATATCCATATTTTAACATGTCATTATTTTACCCAGGAAACAAATTACTGGTGATAAACAAATACAAATTAACAGCCTGAACAAATATATTAGTGCAAAGTCTGTATTTCAGAGGTTCATATTTCACATATCAAAAGTTAGAATCTAAAGAGAAACTCTGTCATGAAATAGAAAAAAGAAGGATAATTCTCTGAAAGCAGGCTAAACCTGGCAATCTGTCATTGGGTAGTGAGAAACCATCCTACAATAGACATTTTGAGCATTTTTTTCTAATCCTGCTTTATAACCCACCTATTTATGTTTTGGCATTCCTTAAGAAATATTATCCAACTAGGCTAGCTATTGGCATTATAGGCTCTTTGTATGTTGACCTTAAGTGCCTCTGCACTCTTATCTCTCTGGACTTATTGCTTGGATAGCCCACTGGGATCCCAGTGTCAAAATGTATATAGCAATCTTCCCTAAAAGAAATGAGGGGAAGCTGGGCATAGGTTTCCATGGTGTACCTGTCATGCATTACCTACTTGGTGGACACCTAGTGAGTGTTCAGTATCTGCCTCACAACCAGAAGGAAACTCACACAGGAAATGTGTTTTGTATTAGTACATGCTTGCAGCACCTACACTTTACCATCACCTCATGAAGTGGGTATGTGTACATAGTACAACTGGCTTTCTTTTTTTAAATCTCCTTCTACTTCCCTTCTTCTTCCCTCTCATTACCTCTAAATCACCTTTCTGTATTTTTATTCTTGTCAATATTATCAAACTATCTCATGTTTGTGATATAAAATGTTTAGATTCATTAAGGTGATTAGTTTCCTGGGGCCAGTCAGTTAGCTCAGTGGACTAAAGCACCTGCTTAGGCAGGTGCAGAGACAGGAGTTCCATCCTAGTGTGCCCTGCGGGTCCTGCCCCGAGGTGTGCTGAGATGGTGACTGAACTGGGTGTGGTTGTGCACTCCTGTAATCCCAGAGCTTGGAAGGCTGAAAGCAGGAGGATCAACACAAGTCTGATTTGTGTAGTGAGACCTTGTACTAAAAAAAAAGAAAAAAGGTTATTAGGGTCCTGTACCTAGCACATATTTTCTTTCTCTCTCTCTCTCTCTCTCTCTCTCTCTCTCTCTCTCTCTCTCTCTCTCTCTCTCTCTCTTTCTTTCTTTCTCAGTACAGGCTCTCACTTTGCAACTCAAACTCCTAGTGATCTTCCTGTCTCAGCCTCCCCACTGCTGTGATTACAGGTGTGTGTTCCCACACCCAGTTTCAGTGGCTAGCACAATGTGCCTAGCATTCTGGGGCTGGTATGGTTTGTGATACCAGGGATTGAACCTGGATCCTTGTTCTTGCCAGGCAGGCACTTAGACCTCCCTAGCTCTATCTTTCCCTAGCCCTACTTGTCACATTTTTATTCTATTTATTCTGCCCTCCCTTCCTCATGGACCCCTCACCTTTTATCTGTTGGACTCCTTTCCATTTTCAAGAGATCTATCCTTCCGTATCCTTCTATTTATCTTCTATTGACCTTTTTGCTTGTATTTTGCCTTACTCAAATAAGAGACATAACATACTACTTAAGCCTGTCTTTTGGTTATTTTCATTTGATATTATATTTTCTAGATGCATCAATTTTCCTATAAATGACTCAAATTTATCCTTCTTTAGAGCTGAATAGTATTCCATTATATATAGATGCTATATGTTCTTTATCAATTATAATGTCCATGCCGAGGAGCACAGAAGTTGTTTTCAGGATTTAGCTCTGTATTATGTTGCTATAAACCTCAGTATGTGTGTATCACTGTAGTATGATGTCTTTGGCTGTCTGTGGAAGATATCTAACAAAGGACTGCTGGGTTGGCAGTGCCTCTTCTATTATATTATACTGCTGGTATCACAATGCTTCTTCATTGTTATATTATACTTCTGGGTGTTTTTTAACTCTTGTCGGACCACACCTGCCTGACCATTGCTCTGATGCTGAAATTTCAAATTTGTGTTCTTCCAGAATCCTAGAGAAAACCTGACCTGTTGCAAAAAAGTAGAATTTGTGTTCAAATTCATTCCCAGGAAATATAAAACTACCAGAACCTACAGCAGCTGTACTTCAGCATGGTGGATTAACTATTGGTGAACCTGTAACACCAGCAGAACTGGCTCCATGTGGTTCTGAGTGTTGAATGCCTGCCTGAGGATCATTGCCAATAGCATAAAAGGTGGAGCAGAGGGCAAGCTGGCACACTGTTGGTTCTCCTCGAGAAGCCTGCCATGCTGCCCTTCTGCTGTGCATTCAGCTGTCCTCACTGGGGGAGGAGCTCAGGTCCTCACTGTCCTGGAGTTGGCTGCAGTTGTCTTTGGGGGAGCTCTGATTCTGACCTGGAGCTTTGCTTCCTGGCTCCAGTACAGATTTCTTAGCCTGCTGCCCAGATCCTTGATGCTGCTGGTGCAGACTTTCTAGTTTCCACCACTGACCTGTGCATCTTCCCAGGCAGATCCTTAATAAAGGCTTGCATGAAGCACTGCTGTCTCCACAACTCCAGCTGGACCTGTGAAGGAGATCGCTGTGTGATCCAGGCCTTTAGCTGGATTCTTTGGGTCTCTAGTGCATAGACGTCTCTTGAGCACTACTACATTTGACTGTTTTGGGTAAATATTGGAAAATAATCCTATAAATTATGTGCCTTGTATTGAATCTATTCCTTACAAACCCTAACGACAGCACTCAGTGCCACTGGACCACTCTCCTGATCTCTGGATTTGCTACCAAGGCAAATTTCTACTTTCTTTGCTTGACTTCCTTCCTATCGCTGCCTACTAAAACTTTATCTAACTTATAAGGAGCAACCCACACACTCAAATCTCATGTTCTTCCAAGAAAGCACCTCTAATTACCTCATAAATATTATGCCATCTTGTACATATACATGGTCAATGGCTTGGGTCTATAATTAGTTTTTAAAATTTTGTTTATTTAATTGGTACAGTGTCTATCTTGCAGCTAAGACTCACAGTGATCCTCCTGTTTTAGCCTCCCCAGTGCTAGGATTATAGGCATGTGCCACCATGCCTGGTTTTGATGGCCGGATTGGAAGGCCTGGGACTTGGCCAGCACAGCATGTGGTACCAGGATCAAACCCAGGTCCTTACACTTCCCAGGCAGGTGGTTGTCCCGTTGAGCTATCTCCCAGCCCTTGGGCATATAAATGATTCATAATATTCTGCCTTGAATTGCAATTAATTATACAAAGCTACCACTTCTATATATGTACTGCCACAATACAGACAATATATTATTCTTTTTGTAGCTAATTATATCTGAAAAGTTTGTATAACTTAACTAAATGAATTACTCAAGAGGTTAGGAAATCTGAAAAATGTAATATTTAAATGTATTTCATAAAAACATACAAATTTCAGAAAGTCTTTTCAGATCTTGCTTTCCCATCTTATGTAAATTGGAAAAATGTTCTCTGGAATTTTCTACATCTTGTCTATTTCACCATCTGGGAAAGCACCCAAATATTATTCAAGGTCAGTAATGTATCTGTGAAAAATTCTTCTTCAATTCATCATGTATATTTATCTCCTGGTGTCTGAGCATAGAATTATGTATTCATTTCTAATAACAGTACACATTTCTTTCTCACTGGGGATTACAAAAGTCTCTTGACAAAGCATCACACTGACTGCACTTTGAATGTTGAAATTGAAGTTGGACACAGGAGATATTGATAACAATTTTATATGTGTTTATGTAAAGTTACAAGTGCTAGCCTTAAATGAGAAATATTTCTTTGCTGTGTAATAACTACAGGACGTTCCATGAAAACATTTTCCTATGTAGTTAAAAGGAAAAATATATTGGTGTTTACTAATTTAAAAGGAGTATTATGTTGCAGTGATAGCCCAACATAAACCCAGATTGCACCAGAGGCTCTCAGCAGTTAAAAATCTTCTAACTAAGCCTTGTAATGTTAATATTTTATGAAGATACTGGCTTAAATAATCAATATAAGAAATACCACTGCCTAAAAATTGTGCCTGCTCCCTGCTCTAGCAATCCTACGTGGATCAGCTATTTGTTTTCAGATTTTTAAGACATCCAGGCAGCCAGGCTTCCAGGCAAAAGCCGCTGAGTACTGAAATCTTCTGTGAGATACAAGAACAAAGGAAGCTCCAGGTTGTTCTTTTCCATTCTCCATTAACCTGACTGCACTTCTATTTTCATGTTGTATGGTCCTTTGCTTCTTCAGTTCACAGAGATGGCTGATTTGTCAATGCTTTAACCAACCCATCTCCTGCTGTTTCTTCAGTGTTTTCAGATTGTCTAGCTGCTGGTTATTTACATGAACCTTAGATCTCCTGCTCAGCAGTGTCTCTTTTATCTACAGATCTGGCATTGGATGCACATCTCGCCTGGACATACCATATTTCTCCATGTTTTATTTATTTATTTTTTTTTTTTTTTTTTTTTTTTTTTTTTTTTTTTTTTTTTTTTTTTTTTTTTTTTTTTTTTTTTTTTTTTTTTTTTTTTTTTTTTTTTTTTTTTTT